>JAFVLL020014171.1:80000-84056 GCA_021397915.2 Tor tambroides | reverse complement strand
TTATAGAAATAATACTTTTATTTAGCAAGGATGCTTTAAATTGATCAAAAGACATTTATAATGTTACAAAAGATTTCCATTTCAGATAAATGCTGTTCTTCTGAACTTTCTATTCATCAAAGAAACCTGGAAAATTATACTCAGCTGTTGTCAACATAATAATAATAATAATAATAATAATAATAATAATAATAAATATTTTTTGAGCAGCAAATCAGGATATTATGATGATTTCTGAAGGATGATGTGACTGGAGTAATGATGCTAAAAATTCAGCTTTGAAATCACAGGAATAAATGACATTTTAAAATATATTCAAATAGAAAACAGTTATTTTAAATAGTAAAAATATTTTTTGCTGCACTTTGGATCAAATAAATGCAGGCTTGGTGAGCAGAGGAGACCTCTTTAAAAAAACATTCAAAATCTTACTGTTAAAAACTTTATCATCTGAACCGCTTTAGAAAGCTGTATGCAGACATCTTGCGATAAACTGACCCGCTCGAAATCCTCTGCATATGGATCAGTTTGAGAGGAAAAAGCCGAGGTTTTGTGGACCAACTGTACTTCATTTCGGTACAAAAATGCGATAATTGGACCTTTTTCCCCCTCTCAAAGAGGAAATCTGATTCAAGTGATAGTAATATAATATAAAGAGTTCACTCAGAAATGAACTCAGCATCGTTTAGTTGCCTTCATTTTGTATGTCAGCATACGTGAGGAGAAAATGACTGAAATGCCATCTTTGAGTGAACTAATATCAACAAAACTAACTATCTATGACCAGCTGATGAAGTCAAACACGACGAAAACGTGATTGTTGGCATGTCGTGATAAAAATCCTCAAGTGCTTATTTGACGAACCCTTCTACCCAACTCTCTCTTTCCATCTTTCACAATGATGTCTATCTGAGACTCATGAGTGATCTGAGCGCTGGGAAAACCCACAGGACAAGATAAAACAACAAACTGAGCTTATGAGAGGAGAGAGAGGTAGAGGCACAGGGTTCAGGTAGAACTGAGTGTCCATGCTGAGAGATGAAACGGCTTCAGCAAACCAGCGGCGGTGCTTTAATGAGCACCTTTAGAGCCCGGCGGGTTGTGGATCCAGTCCAGGACGATGAGAGACAAGCTGCCGATCATGAAGAAGATGCCCACCACCAGGAAAATGGCTGCCTGTAAATAAAATACAATTACATTTAAAAAATATATAATATAATAATTATGCAAAAATATATCATATTTAATACAATATAATATAATATATTAAAAAAATCAAATATAATATTATAAATATTATTTATAATTATTTATATAAATATTATAATTACAAAAAACACATAATATAATATAATATAATATAATATATAAAAAAATTAAATATAATAAAATATTATAAATACAAAAAAACACATAATATAATATAATATAATATAATATAATATAATATAATATAATATGATTAGCGCTGGGCAATGATTAATCGCGATTAATCGCATCCAAAATAAACTTTTTGTGTACATAATATATGTGTGTGTGCTGTGTATATTTATTATGTATATATATATATATATATATATATAAATACACACACATGCATGTATATATATTTAAGAAAAATATGTTATGTTTATATACTAAATATATTTATATATAATATAAATTACATGAATATAAATATATACATGTAAATACATGTAAATATTTTCAAAATATATACTGTATGTGTGTGTATTTTTCTATACATAAATATAAATATATTTAAATATAGTATATAATAAATATACACAGTACACACACATATATCAACTTTTATTTTGGATGCGATTAATCATTGCCCAGCACTAAATATACTATAATATAATAGGTCACACTTTATATTAGGTGGCCTTAACTACTATGTACTTACATCAAAAAATAAGTAGAATGTACTTATTGTAGTCATATTGTATTGAAAAACACTTCTGCTGCTATTGAGCTGGGATATGGGTAAGATTAGTGACAGGTTCGGTGGTATTATTCCTTAAAATGTTTTAAAATGCTTAAAATAATCGAATTACAGTTAATTTTTTAATGGATTACAGGATTACATATTATTCACACATTATTTTAAAATAAAACTCAAAGTCCCCCTGAGATCTGAAGTTAATATTACAATTTAATTTGGTATAATAATTGCATATATAAGATATTATAATAATATGAAATTAAAAAATCAAATACTCTTATTTAGAATATGTAACATTTTAAAATGCTTAAAATCAGAAGTACCCCTGAGATTTTAAGTTAATATTTTAATAATTCTTATTAATTATTAGTTTACATTTTTTATTTAAGTTCATATTTTTATGATTTCATTAATTAGCTTTTTATCAATTCACGATCCCCCTTGAAGTTCAGTTTAGGAAACCCTGTGGTTTAATGCACTTCATGTTGTTGATAATAAACAATAAAATTTATATTCCCTCTCTTTGCATTTTTATATTAATGAATGTGGTGCATCATAATTTTATTCAAATCAATATGATAAATAAGTTAGGTCAAAAGTAATCAAAAAGTAGTCAGATTATATTACCTACAATGTGTAATGTAATGGATTATATTACAAATTACAATTTTCAACAGTATTCAGTACAGGGCTACTATTTGTAAGTAATCTACCCAGCACTGAATAATAGAATAGAATAGAATAGAATAGAATAGAATATCGTCTATACTTACAGATATTTTCTGAGGTGATCTGAAAGGTAAACTCTTGACCAGCCGCAGGTAAAATGCCGCTGGTAGGATGAAGATGAGCATAGTGGCTGCAGATGAACCTACAGGAGGAAGAGGAGCAGTGTTGTGCAAGTTACTTCCAAACTGTAATACATTATAGATTACTTATTACTGTTATTTAAAAGTAATTCCTTACATTGCAATATTACTGTCTCAGAATTGTAATGCATTACATGACTGACTCCTGTATTACATGTGTTACATGACTCCCGAGACGCTGAGGCCCTAGCCCGGCCCGTGTCCGACAGCTTATCAGAATTACCCACCTGAGCCCGTCTCACCCCCCCGTCCCCCTCCCCTCCCAAAACGGCTCATGTTTCAGCTATTAAAATAGTTCAGTTTTGTATGTAATGGCAAAGTGTTTATATTTCGTTTAGGTTTTTTATTAAGTTCATTTAGAAAAACGTTTGGAGCATTTTTTGTTCATTAAATAAGTTTTTTCCTTTCTTAAAGTAACAACCAAGCGGCCAGCGGCAGACCGCAGGCTGATCATTATGTTTGATCAATTTAGCCTTCTCAAATCATCATGACTTGCCTAAAATAAAATCTACAGATATACTAAAACAGTTCAAGCATATAACAATGTTTAAACGTTAAACCTAGATAAATGTGCGCTGCATCCAGTAGTTTGTGCGGAGAGTGGAAGCTAAAGCGCAGGACATGGAGGCACCAGCGCAATCAATTGCAATTTTTTTCAATGGAAACAACTTACGCCGTAATTTTTGCTCATAAAGGTAAGAGTAATACATCATTCGGAACTGTAAAGGGTCTACTTTTATTTGTGTGCACTCACAATATCAACAAAACGTCGTGCTTTTATCTTGAACAGGAGCGCTTCACAAAAATGAACCGAAAGACAACGAATACATGCCTCACAGACATGATAGATATATTTATAGAAAGCTTTAAATTACTACTTAACGAAATAAATAAAAACGAAAACAAAAACTCTTTAATATAATCGTTATCCGTGAAGATGCACTTCTCTCTAAAGGCACGTCTAATGAGGAGATGGCGAATCCTTACTATTTGCCCCGGCAAACTTTATTGCATGTATTTGAAGCAGAACTCTTCAGCTGTGTTGACGGCTCGCTGCTGCTGCGGGACACTAAACACCGTCGAGCCCTTGACAGTCGCGGCAGCACAGACTCATGTTGTTTCCACCAGCGTGGCAATTTTTTTTCCATCAATAATTGATGGATGTCTAAAATATAAAGATAAGGAGAAACCTAAAACAGGCCCGAGAACCAGCCCGCGTCTGAACTATGACGTGAATAT
>JAFVLL020014171.1:0-75000 GCA_021397915.2 Tor tambroides | reverse complement strand
GCAAAACTCTGCAGGACTGTGGCTCTCCAGGACTGACGCCACCTACACAAACTTCACTGCACAACACCTTGATTACGTGGCTGGTGTGACCAATGCATGACAGCTATTCATCAAGGAGCTGGTCAAAGAGCTTGTCATGCCACATATGAAGAGGTGCTTGGAGGGCAGGCCCCACCTTCAAAATCATATTACAGAGGCAATGGGAAGATGTGGGATAAAAACAAAACACAGCCACCACCCGGCCACAGGTATACATCAGACAGAACGGTCAGTCGTAGAGGAAGAGGTGCAGGATCTGCCCAGCTGCCAAAGACAGAGAAGCCAGCAGCTGGTGTTCAGTGTCAGGCCTGTGTTTGCAAGGAGCACAAACCTGTAGCTGTCATTTGTGAGGCATGTAAGCACTGAGATGGCAGTTTGAGGTGGTACTGTACCTGTGTGATTTTATTTTGTTAGTTTTATTAATTTAATTTAATATTTAATTTAATTTAATTTAATTTATTTATAGTTTTATTTTCATCTGTTCGGTCACATTCACTACAATTCACTACAGTTGCACTACAGACGGTTCAGTTTTTTAGTGTTATCGGTTATCAGTGATATGCGCAAGTTATGTGTGACAAAATGACAAATTTAAAGTGTTAAATGTTTTGGTCTAAATAACTGCTAAAATAATTATTTTAACAAAATGTCTTTATTCTTTAGTTTTTTCATGCTTGCATAGATGGGTCATTTTTGACCCATGTGTAAACTTGATGTAGAAATACAAAACCTAGGACAAACCCAAAATATTAATTTGTGGTCACTGTAAAAAGATATTTTGAATATTCATGGATCATGGAATTTATAAATCAGGGAATATTAAATGCTGAAATAAACTGATTTCAAAAGATAAATCCAAAAAAAATGCCCAGCGAAGCACAAAATAACATATGAAATGAATACGGGTCATTTTAGACCCATGTTGTGCATTAGAAGGGGTTTTCATAGCGTGTGCAAAGGGTTAAAATTAATTTTACTTACAAATATGAATCAGTAATTTTCAACACAAATTATTTTGAGGGATTTTTTTTTTTTTTTCAGGTATATGTCATGAAATTGATCATTTTCTGATAATTAATACTAAAGAGAAGATATTATTTTAATAATAAAAAAAATAATATATATATATATATATATATATATATATATACCTCTATATATATATATATATATATATATATATAAATTAAAATCATAACAGGCCTCAAGTGATTGAAGTCCTCAAACAAAGAAGCAGTTTCTCATAAAATATAAATGGTTTCAAATAAAGTTTACTCGCAAACAAATATGACTCATATTTTGGGTGGGTGAACAATCAATACAAATTGCTTTGAGGAAATTTTTATTTGTAATGAAGTGTCAATTTTCTGATGATAAATGCTAAAAATACACTTTTTAATAATGAGTAGAAAAACTCTAAATAAAAAGATATAGCTGCAATATTTGGTTATCGATGCACAGGAAGAACATTGCTTGTAGGCCTCAAACTAATTTAAGCAATTCCTCATAACATACAAATAACGTATATGACTCAAACTGTCTGCAAATGAAGTTTGCTCACTAACAAATATGAATCATATTTTGGGTGGGTAAAAAATCAATACAAATTGCTTTGAGTTCTCCAGAGAAATAATTGTCCTCCACGTGGTTCACAGTGGCAGACAAAGTAGCATTACAAAGAAAAACATTGTAACGCTTTATTCAGAATCATCCCTTCATTAATAATCATTATATTGACATTTTACATGCAAAATGTGTTTAAGTGCAGAGGGAGTCTTTGTGAGACAATATTGTGCATACAGGATTAATTATATCATTGATTGATTGATTGATTTATTTATTTATTCATTCATTCATTCGTGTTAATTTAATAATGGTAATATACAAATAGTGTTTTATTTAGGGGGGGAAAAAAAAAAAAACTTGTGCCAGAAGCCTTGTAAAATTAATTAAATTAAGTTTAAATCATCAATTAATTAATTAATTTATTATAAAATATTATTATTATTATTATTATTATTATTATTGTTGTTGTTGTTGTTGTTGTTATAGCATTGGATATTAATATATTGTATTAATTTATTATTATTATTATTATTATTATTGCTATTATTTATTGCAATGATAATAATGCATTATTATTATTATTATTATTGTTGTTGCATTATATAATGCATTAATAATAATAATAATAATAATAATAATAATAATAATTGCAATGGATTATATCTTTCTGTATTATTTAATTTTATTATTATTTCATTATTATTATTATTATTATTATTATTATTATTATTATTATTATTATTATTATTTTAATTGATTGACGTAAGTAGCTGGGGAAAAGAGTAAAATCAGAGCAGAGTTTTCCTTTCTCAATTAAAACTCAACAAGTCTCCGTCTATAATTATTCAGCGTCACTGGAGACCTGCTGTACAGTTCCTTTGACATTTTGCTCTACATGAAACGTCTATTGTGTTTCTGCAGACGCAAATGAATTACTCAGTGGAGTTCACAATTAACCAGGCAACCTGCTTTACCCCAAACTGACTGTCATAACCACAGAACCACACTGAAGAATAAAACACATTACAGCACGTTAATTATCTGAGCGACACTTTCCACAGGTGTTTTTATTCTTTTTTTGCTGCTGAACTTATAAAAATAGAACGTTTTGCCCTATTATGTTACAACATTCACAGAACATAACCACACCTTGAGCTTACATGTTTACAAGTGATTTACATTTTACTGAAGTGATAATTTATGTGCATAACCTGATAATACAACTGGATATACAAGGCACTGTCAAAAATACAATAAATCTACACTTCCTTCTGCAAGCTGAGAACATGTAGATATAAACCCAATCTTTAACACCAAAATAAGTAACTGCGCTCCTCCATGTATGTTTAATGCTGGTTCTTTTGTTCCTCAAAAGTAGCAGTTCCTCGTCTGGTGAAATGAGCCAGAGGCAGACTAGAGTTCACCATGACAGGCCTGTCAGGCTAGAGTTTAATTGCTGTTTCTCGGGCTGAGCGATCGCTGAACCACAGCTTTCAAAGGCCACTCTATATTTAGCAGAGCATCTCGATTTCCTGTTGTTGCTGCTGCTGCTGCTTTATAGACTCATTGTTTTAATGCGCTGTGCTTAAGACTTGACCTCTCTTGACCTCTGGCACTTCTCTCAGTAAAGCCTTCACTCGCTGAGTTCAGTAGAGTTCAGATTAGGTTGAGGGAAGGTTGAGCTGTCCTGCTGGGATGCAAAAAAAAAAAAAGAAAAAAAAAAAAGGTTTGTATATATATATATATATATATATATATATATATATATATATTTTAATTTTAAATTATTTATTTATTTATTTATTTATTTATTTTTTATTATGTATTTATGATGATAATTATCATTTCATATATGTTAATCATTATTTATAATATAAAATGTATAACTATAATATATATTTCCCCATGCAATCATTAAAATATTTTAATATTTTTAATAATTTAAAGTGAAATAAATAAATTCTAGAACAGAATATATAATTCATAGTCTAAACTACATTTATAGCTATATAATTTACAGCCTAAATTACACTAAAGCCCGTTTTCTATTTTATTAAAATTAATATTAAGTTAATATCAAGTTAATTTTGGATCCTGCTTTTCTTTGATGATAATGGTGTTTATTTCATATGTTTTAATACTAATACTAATACTAATACTAATAATAAGATAGATAGATAGATAGATAGATAGATAGTGAATAAATAATCAATAAAGAATTAATAATAATAATAATAATAATAATAATAGCCTTCCTAACACAAGAACATCATTTATAGGCTAAATTATACCATAGAAAATTTTATGTTATTAAAAATAATATAAAAAATGGTCAGTATAAAATGTATACCAATAATATATTTATCCTTACATTGATTAAGATTTATTTATTATTATTTACTTAATGTATATCCTAAATTACACCAAAAAAAAAAAAAAAAGTTTAATATTTTTATTTTAAAAAATGGTCAGTACACTTTCTCCAATCATTCAGAGTTGTATCAGGTATATTTTGGATGCCGCTTCTATTTGCGATCAGGTTCTCTGGCGTTCATTAGTATTCAGTGTCCAGAAACTCCGTGGGGTTTTCCTCTTTGCCTGCAGTATCTTTCAGTGGATTCTCATCCAGCGGGAGCTGCTGTGAGGGAGAGGTGCGGGGTTTGGGACACACAGAGAGTCTGTCATGGGAACGGGACAGGAATAATGGAAGGCATTCAGGAGCGACTGAAGGGTCAGCACTGTGAGCTGGGTTAAACATGTTTCACACAGGTGAAAGTAACAGAGGCATGTTTCAGATGTCAACACAGGCACGTCCTGTCTAGAAGGTCAGAGCATCAGCAAATAAAACACAGACAGGGCTTCTGTTAAAGGGACAGTTACCACATTAATGAAACTTCTGTCATCTTTTACTCACCCGTCTATTTTTATTTATTTGTATTTATTAGTGCTGTCAAACGATTAATCGTGATTAATCGCATCCAAAATAAAAGTTTTTGTTTGCATAATACATGTGTATTTTGTGTATATTATGTATATATAAATACACACACATACAGTATATATTTTGAAAATATGTACATGTATTTACATGTCTATATTTATATTCATATAATTTATATTATAAATAAATATATTTAATATATAAACATAACCTGTTTTTCTGAAATATATACATGCATGTGTGTATTTATATATACATAATAAATATACACAGCACACATACATATATTATGTAAATAAAACTTTTATTTTGGATGCAATTAATCGCGATTAATCGTTTGACAGCACTAGTATTTATAAATAAATATTAGAGAATATTCCGTTATTATTATTATTATTATTAATAATTATTAATTTAATTAATTTAATAATAATAATTCAATTTTTATTGTCATATATTTTATATTTCACATATTATAGTATAAAATGTAAATGTAACTAAATTGATATAGCAAATTTTAATATATGAATTATTACAAATAAATAAATTATATTAAATATCATATTAAAAACAAACAAACAAACAAATAAATAAATAAAGCTAGCCTTACGTGTACAACGCTATAACTTAGCCTGAATTACACCCAAGTCAGTTATTATATGTATACTATGTGTGTGTATGTGTGTGTGTGTGTGTGTGTGGTCTACATTTTAGACAGGTTCGTTTTGGACCCTGCTTTTCATTGTAATGATTATGATGGATTTGTTTCTTACAAATACACAGTTTTTGGCTTCACAGGATATTAATTGCTGGACTGGAGTGGTGTGGATTACTTGTGGATTATTGTGATGTTTTTATCAGCTGTTTGGACTCTCATTCTGACGGCACCCATTCACTGCAGAGGATCCATTGGTGAGCAAGTGATGGAGTGCTACATTTCTCCAAATCTGATGAAGAAACAAATTCATCTGGATCTTGGATGGCCTGAGGGTGAGTACATTTCCAGCAAACTTTCATTTCTGGGTGAACTAAAGCAATAGCTCATTAGTTTTTCACAAGAGTAGATTGAATTGTTCTTGAACTACTTTAAATGATAAGAAGTTTGTAGTTTGGTAAGTTGCAGCCATTTGTGTGGTGGAAGTTTTACTGAGTCACAAATGAGATTTGACGGCTACGACAGAGGAGAAAATTACAGCACACGAGACGCATGAACCACATGGTGCCTTTTTGTCTCTTTTGGGGTTTGACAGCTTCAGTCCGCATTCGCTTTCACTGTAATGGAAAAGTGCAGGTTGGAGATCCAGCTAAAAAGAAAGAAAATCATTTTGAACGTCACAAGTACATGATAGAATCGCTTTTGGGAGCAATATTCCCTTATGGATATCTCACTTCGGAAAAAAGCTCATCATAATGTCTTCAATTGCTATTCGAGTAGCACTTTCCGAAACAAGAGCGCCTCTCAATTCACAGTCAAAGCTGGTTCCTGCATACATATTCAGCCTTCATTCACAGAATGATGATAGCTTTTTGCCATTGAAAAGCTAAACTTTCTCTCCGAAAGAGTTGGATCTTGCATACCGAATACGGTTAACAGCCAGTCTTTGAGCCACTGTGGAAGCATAATAGCATGTGTGTACCTGCATTCAGCGAGAAAACGATTGCTATAGTCATTCTGAGTCCTTAAGCTTTCATTTAAAAGTGCAGTCTCTTTGTATCCGACTAGAAAATATTGATAGATGATGAACAACTTCAATTAAACTGATGTAAAAAGACACAAATGCTACCGATTCACCAATCGTCGTCATCTTTATAGAGGATATTCACTGAGTTCCTCCCAAGGTTTCCTCCTCATCTACTCTAGTTTCTTTCTTTCTTGTCATCTTTAGCTTTAGCCTCTACATCATTTGAAAAGATGCTTTGGAAAGATCTGCAAAAAAAAAACAATAATCAAATCAAAAGCTGAACACTGAGAGGAAACCATCTAATGTTTAAAGAACCCACCATGCCATACTGGAAAAATTAAGCAATTTTGCATATTTAACTTTGGATTTAATAAATAGTTGCTGCCATTCATGATGATAAAATGAACTGGAGTTCACTAGGCTTTAATATTACTACAAGGATACGCTGTTTTCGTTCAAATCAAAGCATAGAAAATGTATCCGTGTGCTGCGGCTGACACAGAACAGCGTACACAGTTTGCATCCAGCGGATATTCTCCAAAATGGCGCTACAGTGACGCAGAAGAGACAAATTGTTGAATAAAGTCGTAATTTTTATTTTCTTTGCATATAAAAAGTATTCTCATCGATTCATATCACTGATGGCAGATGGACTGTTTTGACAAAGTCTTTCATACTTTTCTGGGCCTTGACAGTGTTAATTGTTTGGCAGTCAATGGGACAGACACAAGCCTCCCGGTTTTCATCCAAAATGTCTTAAATTGAGTTCGAAGACAAACTAAGCTTTTACGGGTTTGGAACGACATGGGGGTAAGTGATTAATGACAAAATTTTCATTTTTGGGTGGAATAACCCTTTAATATCAACATTTACAAATAATTTTTTAAGATGAAACATTGTACCTGTTGACATTAATTAATGCACAAACATGAACTTGAACATTTTTTTTTTTTTAATATAAACAAGGTTAATAAAACCTTCAACCCACCACTACATCCTGGTACATTCCTGGATCTCACTCTATTCTATTCCTATTTTATCATCTATAGCACAACTGTACATGCAATTCATTTTATTTTCTCAATTAATTTTTTCTATTTTTGTCTATTTATATTTACATATGTGTATATTTTTATTCTCGTCCTAATTTTTTATTGTCTGTGTGTTGTTGTCTCTGTGTACTGGAAGCTTGTGACACTAAAACAAATTCTTTGTATGCGCAAGCATACTTGGCAATAAAGCTCTTTCTGATTCTGATTCTAAAATCAATCAAAATCTGGGTTGCACTTTATTTTACAGTATGTGCACTTACATGTACTTACAGTGTACTTAAAGTGTACATACCTAAGAAAATACTGGTAATATAAGGTAACTACATGGGGTAGGGTTAGATTTAGGGGTAGGTTCAGGGTTAGCACCTAGATATTACCCAGTTATTGTAATTGCTTCAATAAGTATATAGTATGAAAAAATATATTGCTCAATTTCAGTTCATGCCTATAGCAAATTATATGTTTGCTTTTTAAGAGGCAAATAATGCAAAGCCCATATGATAAGCTTTGAAACTCAAACAAAGAAATGGAAAAACTAAGACTGCCTCTTACTCATTACATGAGCAAAATATTAAGTAACAATAAGTGTAATAGTGTAAGAATATTTAGCTTAGTTTAATGTTTTGTTTTTATTTTAATAATTTAGCCTATATTTTGTGCATCAGTATTTTGTGCTTTTTATTCAGCACAAATATTTTTTTTTTACAAATTCAGCATTTTATTTTTATATTTATGTGCTTTCATATTTTCTTTTTATAAATAATGTAAATTGTGGGTTTCTGTGACATTTTATGGTGTTTTTTATTGTAAATATATAGTGCAGTAAAAATTAACTACAAGTAAATGCTTTTCTTTTTTTGATGAATCAAAAATAATTATTTTAAAACTTTAAAATACTATGCTACTACATCAGATGATTCTACTGCAAGTCTTCCACTGGTTTTGGCTTTTTGATCTTTGCAAATGATAAAATTTGAATCTCTTCCAAATCAGCCTGACCTCCGCCTTGTTTTTCATTACGATAAAACAAGGCCACGTTTATGTGGAACAATCTTCCAGTGGAGAAGCGTCCGTATTTAGATTCCCCTCTCTAACTTATTTTTGAAATTCATTAGCCTGCATGTGGAATCGAGAACCCATTTAGTTTGTAAACTCTAATGGGACTGGAAAATTGAAAACTCAGTTTTAATTTTATTACCCGTTCCTTATTTCCATGGGAATTACTGCGTCTCCAATATCCCTGTGCTATTAGCTGTAAGTCAAAGGCCATTCCCAATTAGTCTAGAAATGAAGGGTATTATGAAAGCGCACATTCACTTTGTACATTCTGACCTTAATATCCTTAATATTGTGCCCTTCCCTTTTTACCGCCCACTATCTCTTAAATAAATGAAGCCAGCATATAAATGAACTGGAATGGGGTCTATTTTTTTAAAAAAAGGAAAGGCAGTCTTGGCACACCATACATGTTGGAAAATCCAGAAAATCATTGAGGGAAAGCAGATTGCAGTCAGAAACACACTGGGAATCATCAAACGAGTGTAAAGCTCCAACGAGTTGCCAAGTATCTGTAACTCCTGATTAAGTCATAGTTATGTTGCCTTACAGCAACAGCATAATGCGTGGCATTCTACAAGCAATTTATTTTAATGTCTAACAGCATTTTTGCTGTCAAGAGGGATATTGACTTTCTCTAGACATAATTTCTGTTTTAAAACCAAGCAATCTGCCTACATAGATGCCTATGTAGGGCGTACAGTGCAGTTGACAAGGGTTTGGATGAAAGCTTATGTGTTCAGAATTTTATTACAAGAGCAAAATATTCCGAGTCATTTGAGGGGTCTTTTAAAAAAAGGAAATGATGTCATCAATATTTCATAACGGGGTGTTCCAGTGTAATGCTCAGTATAATTCAACTTGAACTCCAATTTATCGTATCAAATATTCAGATCGTCTCTGGCACCTGATGATTTTTATGACCCGTGAGGTCATTAGCCGAGCCGTGTGCTGTGAAATAATGAGATGCGGGCGACGGGGTCACGGAGTCATTGGCTTTAGTTTCACTTTGAGATCAATGATAAAACTCCAAAAAAGGGACCTAATTAGTGATCATTTTGACATTTTCCTTTTACTATGCACAAATGTATTTTCAATAAAAAGTACAAAAAATATTATTTGACATTACTCTTTTAGTGTATTTAAAATGTTCTAGCTATAATCATTTAATAAGTATTGTTATAATCATATAATAAGTTTTTTTTTTTTTGGTAATTATTCCAATTATTATGAGGTTTTAGGTGATTTTTTTTTTCTGTGTGTATTTATTTAACTGTAATATATATATATATATATATATATATATATATATATATATATATTTACATCTGGTAAAACCGTCCCATCCTGTGTTTAGTTTTCATTCATGTTTACTGTTAGTTTTAACTTTTCAGTGTTTTTGAATGTAGTTTTAGCCTTTTAGCCTTTTAATTTATATCGATTTTATTTTAGTTTTAGTATTTCTGGACTGATAATCCGATGCATTAACAATCAACATGTCTAATTTATTATTATTATTTTAAATTTTTGAAATACATTGTGTATTTAAGTATAAATGTTGCTTGACTATCTAATGTAGAAGTTGTTGACATTACATCAACTTTTTAATTGAATAATTTCAGGTTTTATTTTTTATTTGATAAATTTTACTATGTAAAACATTACAGTTTTAAAGAATTAATCGCATGCATTTTATTGTGGGCCCATCAGTTTACTTTAGTATTTATTAATGTTCACTGTTAGTTTTAGCTTTTTCAGCATTGTTGAATTTAGTTTTATTCTCATTCTGGGGTTTATTGTGCAACATTTTTATTTTATTTTATTTTATATTTTATTTTATTTCATTTATTTATTTATTTTTTCTATTTGTGACCCTGGACCACAAAAGCAGTCTTAAGTCGCTGGTGTATAATTTGTAGCAATAGCCAAAAATACATTGTATGGGTCAAAATGATCCATTTTTCTTTTATGACAAAAATCATTAGGATATTAAGTAAAGATCATGTTCCATGAAGATATTCAGTGAATTTCCTACCGTAAATATATCAAAACTTATTTTTTGTTCAGTAATATGCATAGCTAAGAACTTCATTTAGACAACTTTAAAGGTGATTTTCTCAGTATTTTGATTTTTTTTTTTTTTTTTTTTTGCACCCTCAGATTCCAGATTTTCAAATTTGAAATTTCACATTTCAAAAAATTTACACTTATGACTGGTTTTGTGGTCCAGGGTCACATTTTATAAATGTTATGTGGTAAACTATCACAGTTTAGAATTTTTTTAAATAATATATTACGTCTATTTTTAAAATGTCCCATGAGTTTAGTTTAGTATTCATTAATGCCCACTATTATTTTGAGCTTTTCCAGTGTTCTAATTTAGTTTTTTTTTCTAAAAAAGTTTTTTTTTTCAGTATATTTTTTATTTCATTTTAGTTTTAGTATGCCACAGTTAACGCACTGATCATCACGTCCAATGAGTTTCAGTGGTTGAAAATGTTATAATACATTGTGTATTTTAAAAGTTGACATTACATGAAAAAAAAAAAAAAAAAACACTTTTAGGTCATTTAGCATAAACTACTTATATTAATAATTATGCAAGGTTTTCACTTGGATATTTTGAGTTTTTGATTAAAGTATGGGGAGGATGTTTAGCACTATTAATTGTATATATTAGCACTATTAACTGAATATATTAAAAAGCTGCTTTGTTTCAAGTCACCATTACAGTGATTAGTGTTCATTTTTTGAACACAAATGTATGTTTATTACTGTATTGTTTTGGTGGATCCAAATCATCATCATTACAGTGTTATAATAAGTCTGATTTGACACAGACATTTTTGATGGGTTTTGTAAGAAGCTGGTGTCATAAGCATTCTCCTACACAATTGAATACAAAAATATGTGTTGTGAGAGCGGTTTCAGTATAAGATGATCCCTTCTTGAGCCCAAAACACCAGAAAATCATAAGTGAGAATTGGAAAATATCCACTGGCAGATGCTCATATGAAGTGGATCTAAAAAAAACAACCATCATTCCTACATAACTTAAAATACTGCAGTTTAAAGATCATTTTCAAACCACTGGGAAATATTTTACGTGTCTATTGTCAAATTAGTCATCTGAAATGTTAGTTTAGTTTTCTGACTTGGGTACTGAGTTTACCAATGCAAACATTTGTTCAGACTAATTAACTAATTAATTCAGCAGCATCTACTGTAGGAACAATTCAGTCAAATGTTCCCACAAAGAACATGCATATGCAAAATGCATGTTTTATAATTACTTACAGCTAAGGTAATGTGCATAAATGCATCAATTTGTGCCTGTGCACATAAATCAAATCTGAACTCGATTTGCAGTTGAAGGTTTGTCCTAATGTTTCCTCCACATCAACAAAGGCCTTTGCTTTCCAGTAAATTTGTTTTGGGAGAAATGGTTCATTAAAACATGAATAGGTGGTTACAGCAGCATTTCCCGAATCTGCAGCGCTGCAGCACAAATATATATATATTTATATTTTAGCAGAGTTGTGAATTGTGTGCAATGAGAGAGAAAGACTGGGTGCTGCAAAATAATATATTGAAAATATGTGTTGTTCTCACTGACTGTACATATAAACAAACATAAAATGTTGTCTAATCTGCATCCAAATGGGGGAGTTATTTCTAATGAATCAATTGAATTGATTGATTTGGGTCAGGTGACTCACTCATTCACCGAACCTTAATTTGATCATGTTTTATGATCCCATCATGCAGTTTTTAAGATGCAATTTCATTCAGATTGCCCATTAAACCATAAACACCTCTTATGCTTGTAATTATTCCTTAAAGCATGATTGATTTTCTTTCCTTCACTAAATTTGATCGCATCAGCGTTTCCATTAAAATCTGTTTTGATCTGCAGAATGAATGCCTGAGTAATGATGCATGCTTAAATAAACTTGCATGAGTGTAACCAGCAAATCTCTAATTGATGATTGACTTCATTTCATACATGCATGTGATAAAAGCTTACATGCACACACATAAAATGACAACCAATGTTTTTTTTTTTTGTTTTTTTTTTATATATTTATAAAATGTTTATTTGCACCCCTTCATTACTTGTCCGTATATAAGAGAGAGTAACAAAATCCAAATATGCAATCCATTTAGTACTTTTTTTTCTTTAAAAAAAAAAAAGGAAAACAAACAAACTGTAAGGCATGTCTGCTTGCACGACATAAACGTCGCATTAAAACTTCACCTAGAGTAGCTCAAAGCAGCGTGCTTCAGTAGGAACAACGTTCACTTTCAGACCACAATCTTCTCAAAGTGTTTCAAACATGTATTTGACATGGCTTGTACTTGTTTACATGTAAACGTTTTTATTTTTTTCTTGTTTCATCACTCATATAAAGATCTAAATGTGGAACTCAATTTCAAAGTGCAATGTGGAAAAAGAAAGCAAAACTATAGAAACAGATTCACTCCGAGTGCTTGGATCTGGTTTGTATCCATCAAACACATTACAACATGAAAAATAAAAACCATTTGTCCATTTGACGGATGGACGGCTTAAGTCTTCGCATCCTCCGAGACCAATAAAATAGGCGATACCATTGAATCGATATCATCTCCGCACAAAAGAGAAAAGCCAAATACATTCAGACCACAAGTAGAAACACGCAAGCTATTAGGAAAAGTTTTACATGACATGCTGCTTCTTCAGATTCTGACAGGAGCGCAAAAGAACGGAGGGCAATGGAAGAGAAAACAGAAAAAAAAAGTCCGTTTTTCCACTAATGTGTTCCTTCGTGATCTATATAGCAACTAGCCTTTTTGAGACCCTCGACCACTTTTGACTTCCTTGAAGTAAAGTTAGCATCTGATGAGCATTCACGAATTATACCTTCTAGAAATCGTTTTTTTTTTCTTCTGCATTTGCATCTGCATTTCAACATAAAATGACCTACTGTATTTTACTTCCATTATGTTTATTTTAAGTGAGAGAAAACAAACAAACAAACAAACAAACAAACAAACATGATTTTAAAGTGAATTTAGCCCTCATGTTGTGTTCTTGGCATTGGCTCTCATGGTGTATAAGATTTTTTTTTTTTTTACTTGTTGAACTTGTGTTCTTGGTCAAAAATGACTAGCCTACAATTTTTTTTTAAATTAAATTAAATTTAATAATTATTATAAACATGGTATTTAATAAAGTATTACAGTTTTGAATATTTAGTATAATTTTAAAGTCTATTTTAAAATTTTCCCATTAGTTTAGTTTTCAAAAGTGTTCACTATTAGTGTTAGCTTTCTCAGTGTTTTCTACGTTTTTTCTACATATTTTAAAGGTTGCTTGACTATCAAGTGTGACAAAAGCTGACACTACATGAAAAAGATGACTTTTAGGTGACAATTTTAAAATAGATGTAAAAATGTTAAAAATTCAAAACATAATACTTTATACCAAATTAGCATATTTTTAAAATATGTACACAGTTATATAAAAAAAATGAAAATGCACCTCAGTTTTTAACTGAAAAAAAAGAAGTATTATTTGTGTGTAATTTTAGCAATATTCACTCAAAAGCTGAGGTGCATAAGTTTAGATCAATGAAGCCAGCAACCAAACAACTCCAAAAAGAAATACAAAACCTGTGCTAATTGAAAAAAAGCACGCTGACAAAAAGATTGAATCCAAGATTTGGTGATAATCAAGCACAATGACAGATTTACTAGCAATTTTTGAAAAGGCCGGTCATTTTTGACCACGAACACCCAACTGGGTAAAGGACTTTCAGCACAGCACAGGGGCTAGGAAGATGTTACGGTGAATAGGGTTCAAAATCTGACTTCATGTTGACTTTAAGACACAGCTATGTGTTCGACCTTTCCTCAACGCGCCCTCTCTCTTGGCTCACTGAATTTCTCATTTCCAAAACCCACCGAGGTGCTTTCTGAGTCTTTCTGGGAAGACAAAAGTACCCAGGCATGAGCAAAATGCACGCCGTCTTCTGCTACCTGTCCTGCCTTCAAAACCAGACGCAGTGGAGCATCACCGCACTCTCTTACATTTCATTTTCAAAGCTGTTTGTGTGTCTATATTCCACATGCCACCCGTCCTCATGGATGCTTCAATTCAACCTTCAAGCATCTATGAGAAGAGGACATTAGAGGATCTTTTAGCATCTTTGCATTTCAATGATGACAAGAGCATGATGTTTTAGCAGGCGGCTTTAAACATAAAGCACAGCTTTACGGTTCTGGATGAATGCACGCCATCCTTCCATAAACCACGAGTTGTTTGGAGAGGCTGTCATAAAACGATACATTAACACATGCCAGCATTCATAACGGGAGGTCTGAGCCATTAAACTGGTAATTCTGTCAGTTTGTTCAATGTGTAAATTAGACTTGAATTGCACTGGATTGGGAACATTCATAACTACAGATACAAGTCAAACCAAGAAAGTGCCCTTGTAATATTCATAGCGACTCAAACTCATTGGGCCTCGTTCGTGAAACATAAGCAGAACAATGCAAATCTTTCATAAAAAAAAATGAATGCAATTTAAAATAAAGGCGTAGTTCACCCAAAAATTAAAGTTTAAAATTAAAGATGTAGATGAGTTTGTGTCGTCATCAGATTTGGAGAAATGTATCATTCCATCACTTGTTCACCAGTGGATGCTCTGCAGTGAATGGGTGCCGTCAGAATGGGAGTCCAAACAGCTGATAAAAACATCACAAGTAATCCACACCCCTCCAGTTCATCAGTTAACGTCTTGAGAAGACAAAAGCTATGTACCAGGGAAAAAGTCCATCTCCTGTTGTCTCTCACATCAAACTCCACACACACATATTTGTTTACAACTGTTTTGCACTGTTTTCTCTTGTTAACAGTGCTTGATTTGTGCATATTTCTCTCCTGATTCAGATGAGAAAAGCCTCAGACGAGACTTTTTCATTGGAGGAAGCATTTTTATGGATTATGGACTTGTATTTTAGCTGGAAGCAACAATTTAAGGTTAAAAAAAATGTCTTGATGGATTTGTTTCTTACAAACTCTCAGATTTTGGCTTCTGTTAATTGATGGACTGGAGTGGTGTGGATTACTTGTGGATTATTGTGATGTTTTTATCAGCTGTTTGGACTCTCATTCTGACGGCACCCATTCACTGCAGAGGATCCACAGGTGAGCAAGTGATGAAATGCTACATTTCTCCAAATCTGTCAAAAATGCAAATTCAAAGAAACATTTTGCATGTTGCAAAATATAGAATAAAATAGATGTTTTATATATTTAATATTTACACACAAATTTAATTTCATAAATGAGGCCTGTTGTTTCACAACAAAATAATTTTGTAAATGTAAATGTTTATACATGAAACAATGATATGGTGAGCTACATACTGTATAAAAAGACTGAAAAATGAAAAAGCTGTTGATAAGTAAATGAGGGTTGTGCATATACGTAATCGATTACAATGAGTATATAAATGAGCGTAAGGAACATGAATCAGTCGGGTTTAACAGCAGAAAAACTATCCCAAATCAGAATTACATACAGGGCAAAGGAAACTGAGTTATTCAGTAAGAAATTTCTTTTAAAATAGCCTGTATCAGGTACATCCAAAAAGAAAATATTTGTTAAATAAATTAACGGGTTTGCACTGAAAAGAGCAAAAAACATCTTTCTTTGCGAGAGCTATTTTGTTAGATATGCGCTTTTGAATAAAAGTTGCTACCTGGTAAAGCCAAAATATATAATTATATTAGAAATATAAATAAATCTTTCTCTGTAAGAAAACATTTTTTAACTAAAACCTTTATATATTAAGATATGGATCATTAATTCTAAATTAAGCAGGAGCAGCCCTCGACCTTCACGCTCACCATCTGAAGTCCTTTAAAATGACCTTAAATCGCCATCAGCTTAGCAAAATAACAACAAAAACACTTCAACAAAAGAAAAAAAAAAAAAAAGAGTAAAAGCATTAAAATTGTGTGAAAGTCACAGTTAAAAACATTTACTCATGACCTCCCCATGCATTCTCACAGTGGTACATAAACAAGTTGATTTATATAGATTTTTATTCTTACTTTTTTTTCTTTATAACGTCTGCTTTTTATCACACAATGAACTCGGGAGGGGCGAAACACTAAAAAAAAAGAAAAAAAAAAGCGTATTTTGTTGTCTCATTTTATGCAGTATAAAAGGAAAACAAAAATAGATTTTCATATTTTCCCATTCTTTCCCGAAAAAGTAAAGCGATCCCATTTGCACGGCGACCACTTTTCATCCGAAAAGTTTGCTTTTCTTTTAACTTCATTTAGAAATGAGAGCAGTTAGCTTCTGATTGCACCAAGCATTCTTTGGAACAAGCAGGATGCAAAGGTTTCCTCCTCACGTCTAGCTAGCTAGCTTGCTCTCCTTTTTTTCATGGGCTTTTTCTTGCTATTTTTTTGTTAAAAACATCCGGTCCAGTTAGGGAAAGGCTAACAGCGCGAGTGACGCTGCGTCTGTCTTAAGCGTCCGTGTGGCTGTGTGCCGCCTACTGCCATTATCTCCACCGCAGCAGCAGCAGCAGCCATGTGAGGGCCGTTACAGTGGATAGTAACTGCAGTGAAGGCATCTGCTGAGGACCCGCCGCGTCTGCTGGTGGCTGAGGGTCGCTTTTGTCTGCTTCCAGCATCGGCGGCTCCGTATGGACCACTTCTGGCTCTGTGGTGAAGCCGCTTCCGCTGCCCGAGCCGCTCTCCTCATCACCTGGCGTAGAGAAACACACACGAGTCAGTGTGCAAAGAAATGCACAGAAATGGCATGCACCAGCAAACTGCATCGAAAATCACTGAAAAATGCTGGTTCAGTACAGTTAAAACTGTAAAAATTTGCATCTTATTTTATGCATTATATTTTTAAATATTTAAAAGGCTCCATATCTACACATTATATATATATATATATATATTTGCATTATTATATTAAGTTAATATTACGTTTTAATGTGTGTTTATAAAGGGCTTAGTAATTGCATTTTGTATTATTTACATATTATCAACTGCTAAAATTTATATTGTATTTTCAATTTATTTTGAATGCTTTTACTATTATTTTGTTATTATTAAATCATATTTATTTATTTGTTGGTATATTTGCATTGATTTGTTGATTTCTGAATTGATTTTCTGACTATTAGTTGGTCCCTACATAGGTTTAAGAGTTACTCCCGATCAACTCAAACCCCAGCAAACATAAATGGCACTGGAGGACGTGAATATTCCCAGCCTGGACCCGCCATTATCATAATTCAGCTTCCTGTTGGTGTGAGTTTGTGACAGATGAGAGATCTCATTTCACTGACTCTGGCAGAGGGTCTAGACGGTGTGTGACGCTTTCTGACGCCGTCGAATGATTAATGGAGCCGGCGGGCGGCCGTTTGAGGGATGGGCTGGCCTCTTTACAGGGAATAACACATGCTGGAGAGCTTTTGCATCAGAGAAGGGTGTAAATGTGCATGTCAGTTTGGGCTTATTTTTATCTGTGCAATTGAATCTATTTTCATCAATACATTATACCTTTAAGAAAGTCAGATCTAAAGTAGGTCGAAACCAAAATAAGTGTCAATAACAGAGCGTATGGTGCATGACTTATATACTAATGTGTCTCCTTGAGAACAGAGCAGTGCATTCAGAGAGATGAGCTTGCTGACTTTTTCACCTTTGAGTTATTTGTGCACCTCAATATTGCACTGAAAAGTAAACATAAACTCCTATATAGGCTGTGAATTTTCTAACTTACAAAATCGAACATAACTGGGTAGTTACTGTATATATTTTATAACTACTTATTTTTACATTTTGTAAGTAATAATGCTTGCAATGCCAATTTGACTCACAGGGTTTGATTCACACGCTGAATTAATTGCATTTATAATTTCTGCCTCAAAACACAATGTAAGTTGCTTTGGATAAAAGCCAAATGCATATATGTAGATGTCTGTATTCATGGTGGCATCTCATGTCTGTATTTTAACTTGTGTGATTGTTATCAGGATGGACCAAAAAAAATAAATAAATAAATCTTAAAATGTGTTTACAAACAGATTAATGATTGCAATTTTAATACATTTTTAATTATTCATATATTATCAATCACTATTTTATATATATATATATATATATATATATATTTTTTTTTTTCAGTTTATATTTAATGTTTTTTGATAAAATATAAAAATTATTTGTATTTATTCCATGATTTAAATTAATTATTGAATAAAAAATTAGATGGAAAATTAGAAGCATATATATGCTTTGTCTTAGTTTGTGAAAGAAAAGAAAATGTATATGATGGAAAGATTTTACTGATATTTTTGAAACTTTTAGGCCTTTTTTTTTTCAAAAGGAAGCAACTCACTAGAGTCCTGGAAGTAGACGTCTTTGCCGTTGTAGGCGTTTCTCAGCTTGTTGGTCATCACTCTCAGGGTCATGATCTGCTGTCTGATGAAGGTGTCCGGTCTCGTGATGTCCACTTCCACCTCAGGGTTATTGAGCTGGTTCGTGAGGCCGTCTTTTACAACTTCAGGGAAATATCTGGAAATCAACAGGCAAACATTTGGTGAGAATATTTTATTCGCATGCTTTCACAGTCAGGGTTCAACAAACACATAAATGATTCACTTTTTTGAATCTGTGATTTGATATAATCTATATTTGATAACAAATCTTAAAAAGCCAAATACCAAATGCATTTATGTACAAAAACGTAATAAATGAAACAAAAATCATAATTTATGCAAAAACATTCATGCAAAAACATTTATGTGTCTCGAAATGCATTTTCTCCAGCCGATTATAATAAAACCTTAATATTTTGCTGCATTTGTAATGGTCACATGATGAAGTGTTGCTGTTGTTGACTCAAGCATGACCCCATCAGGAGCGACTTCAGCAGGATCAGCACCTCTCATATTCACATTAACATGCCCTGCAGCTCTACATTGTGTGCAGAATGACTTCATTTGCAATATTCGCTTGCACCGCGTGCATCAGAAGTCAGCGTTTTTGCGTCGTCCTGCGCTGTAGAACACAAGAATAATGGCAGGCTGCAAGCTGCACTTTCACCTATAGAGTGAAAATCACCTTGGTTGAAAAGGTGCAAACATTACTAGATCTGCATTTCTTGAAGGAAATGTTGTGCTTGCAAGGCAGCTAATACAAGTGTTAAAGTTTCAGTTAAGGAAATCAGAAACACTTTTAATAAGTTAGCATGCATTATAAAACAGATATTTCTGGTACATGCAGATTATCTCAAAAAAGTGCATTAGAAAGATCTGATATAATTTTTTTTAAAATTAGTTATTTATTTATTTTTAAATTTTGTGTAATTACTTGCACTGCTTGTCCAGGAAAAGACAAGAAAGAAAGATTTATTGCTATTGCTATTATTATTATTATTATTTTTTAATTTATTATTTTGTTTTCCTGGTTAAATAAAATGTACATAAAATAAAACACACTTTAGCAGATTATATTCTTAAGTAGTTGCAAAAAATGACGATAAATATGGGATGAATGAGTATGCAAATTTAGTAAATAAATCATTTTGAAAATTAGATTATTAATTGATCATCAGTCTAACAATGATATTCTCAATCTTTATTATTATTATTTGTTTTTTTTTACATTTATTTAAATGTAAATTTAAATACATTTATTTGAATTAATTGAATATTATAAATTCAAGCAACCACTTTCTAAATAAATAAATAAATAAATAGGTAGGTAGGTAACTGTGATGAAGGTCAACATGAAAAATTACAGTCAAACTTATTTATTTAGTATACATTTATTTGAATTTATTGAACATTGTAATTCCAAACACTATTCAACCAGATTCTTTGCAAAATAAAATTAAAAAGGTAACTGTGATTAAGTTTAAAATAAGAAATTATAGTAAAATTATTTTATTTAAAAGCATTTATTTGAATTTATTAAATATTATAAATCCAAACACTATGCAACCAGTTTTTGCCTAAAATAAAATTAAAAAGGTAGCTGTAGTGGTTTAGAATTGGAAATTGTAGTCAAAATTCATTTATTTTAATGCATTTATATGAATATCATTGAATATTTACGAACACTGTAACCAAACAATATGCAACCAGTTTTTGTCTAAAATAAAAGTAACCGTAATAAAGTTTAATGAGAAATATAGTCAAATGAATTTAGTTGAATTTATTGAATATTATAAATCCAAACAACCAGTTTCTGTCTAAAAAAAAGTAACTGTAATAAAGTTTAATGAGAAATATAGTCAAATGAATTTAGTTGAATTTATTGAATATTATAAATCCAAACAACCAGTTTCTGTCTAAAAAAAAGTAACTGTAATAAAGTTTAATGAGAAATATAGTCAAATGAATTTAGTTGAATTTGTTGAATATTATAAATCCAAACAACCAGTTTCTGCCTAAAATGAAATAAAGTGATACATGTGAATATGATGAATGGGAACTGTGATGAATTTTAAAGCAAGAAATTATAGTCACAATTATCTTATTGAACGATCTACACAATGAAGTCTGTAGAATCTGTGATTCGCACTGAATTAATTGCATATACCATGTTTGCCTTTGCTAAATTTCTGCCTCTTTATCTGAACCCTGTGAGTCAGTTATAAACACATGTTGCAGCATTATGCATGCAAAGAACTCTATTGAGATCTAATCTCCTAATAAGCACTTTAGCAAGAGGTAATTGTTTGTGCCTAATTAATATTTCAGGTGGTGCTTTGTGGAAAAATAAATGAAACTTGTTGAATGCTCCCAGGTTGCGGCATCGCAAATGTGCTCCTATTCAAATGCAATCCGTGCGGTTTTTAAGCAGTAATTAGCCAATAATGAGACCGGTGTATACTCCGTGGAGACCAGATCTGACAAATATATATTTTTAAAAAATCACATGTATTTCAGCTCCACCAAGTCTTATCATTCGCGTTAATTTGTCTTTTAGGTGCTCTAAAAAAACCTCTCTTCACACAGTACGGGTCATTTACATGATGAGGCCGCTTGGAAAGAAAATGAAACACATCTTATATTGCACCATCTGCTGATAATATCACTTGTGGAGGACTGGAAAGCGAATGGGTTTTCTGCCAAGCCGTCTGGCTTATTGTCAAAGGCGGGCAGACGGAGTGACAGACATCACGGCGTGTTCATGAGAACTGAGATGAACTACTGTAAAACCACAGGCCTGTCAATCCATCCAATGCCTTTTATTGCTTCTTATTCCATATATATCTGTCTTAAATGCTGTTTAAGAAACCCTAATGTAACATGCAAACTGCTGTCCTTGGGCATTTCATTGTGTCTCATAGGATTTTCTAAGTCTTGCAGCGTTTTTAAAAAATAATGAATTGCATTGATAGCTTGTCACAGTGTACTTGTTCCAAACAAGTCAAGACAAAGAAGAACTTAATAAAAGGCTGTATTTAAACACAAAGTGGTAGGGTACAACGGCGTGCTTTTTACCCCAAATACCATACTTTTATATAGTCTTTCGTTATTTAAAAACTGTTGCTTTAATTATCAAAACTGAAAATCATAAAGAAGACATTTGTCTCAAAATATATGCATTAATTTTAGCGATTCTCATTTGCTACTTAAATCTACAACATTTAAAAAAACATCAAATATTAGGTTAAGTAAGCACAGAATCAACTTTGCTCTGCAGCGCGCGATCGTGTCAAGGATCAGACAAATCTACACGTGCATCTTGAAAAGCGAATGTTTTGGTGCGTGCTACGCCACGTTTTGGTGCCATCTAGTGGTTTAGAAGAAAATAATATCAAAGGCGCCTTTTACTGCAGGGCGTCTTTAGCCCCGTTGTACCCTATAGTTGTTTATGGATGCAACATCTCAACTTCACACATTAATACACACAAGCATTCAAAGGTTTGGGGTTGGTAAGGTTGAATGATTGATTTATCGATGAAACAAGTCTCTTCCTCTCACCAAGTCTGCATTTATTTAATAAAAAAATTAAAATAACAGCAATATAGTAAATTATTTTTTCAATTTAAAATAGCTGTTCTCTTTTTGATTTTTTTTTTTTTTTTTTTTTTTTAAATGTCATTTACTCCAAAGCTGAATTTTTAAAAATTATTGTAAAAATGGATTTATTTCAGTATATTTATTTTGAATTTATTGATCTTTATAAATCCAAACACTACGCAACTAGTTTCTGCCTAAAATAAAATTAGAAAGGTAACTGTGATGGTTTAAAATTATGAATAATTTAAAAACATTTCATTTATTCAAATACATTTTATTGAACAATCTAACATTTTTAAATATTACCATTTAAAATAGCCATTTACAATTTGAATACATTTTAAAATGTAATTTATTCCTTTGATGCAAAGCTAAATTTTCATTAAATTACATTGTCTTTAATGTCACGTTTGTACTATTTAATGCATCCTTGCTGAATAAAATTATTAATTTCTTCGTATTGACCCCAAACTTGAACTTTTAACCAGAGTAAAATTTTCAGAAATGGTTTAGAATTATTACTAATTTAATTTAATTTAATTTACCATTTTAATTTAATATTTTATACCACCAGTGGATAATACAAAATTTGCACATATTCAATTCAATTCAGTTCAATTCAATTAAAATAAATGAATTTATTTATTTATTTATGGTTGGTTGGTTAACACAATATAACCTTCTATTGTGCCAAAAGCATGTTTTGTATTTTCCTATGACCTATTATCGCTAAAACAATTACCATGGAAGGTGTCATTGAAACACAACAATCTGCAATGCGACTCAAGGGAATCTGTGTCTGAAGGTGACCGTCGTACCTTCCCTTTGTGTGACTGTTCCAGCACTGCTCTTCATCTGGGTCAGTCACTTCGTCCTCTGCACAGATGCTGTCTGGCAGCGACGACCAGAATTTCTTCGACTCCTTCAGCTTCTCCTTAATGTCGATCACCTGGAATCACGCAGAAAGTCAGTTTAGCATATGCAAGACCACTAAAATACACTAAGAGAATGAAGATTTAGGCTCATTTTGAACTGAGGGATGGATTGAGCCGGGATTATTGTAAAGAAGGTGGAAGATGAGGCCAACGACTTGCATGGAAATCTCATTCAGTTCACTTTTTCAGTTTTAACACTGTTAGATAATTCATTGGGGACCAGGTGCAAGTCTAATCCTCCACTAAGCTGTTCTGGTATTTTTTGTACCAACCAGAAGGACGGATTTTCTGAAAATGACTGAACGGGATCACTGGAATCTCTTCTCAACCCACCATGGCGTAGTGAGAGGTTTAGAAATTGGACTTATTTTCAGGCATTATGCCAAGATTTATCTGTAAATATTGCCTATAAATGTCTAGTCCATTGTTAGACGCGTCACTGGCTGTCTGTTTCACTCATAACATGCCTTGTTAAATGGTTGCTGTTCTTCAACTCTGTAGGCATGCACAGTATTTCTACTATTTAATGGCTAGCAATACTTGCTTTACTATTACTATTACCTACAGTTGGGATAACGATTTCAACAGCCAACAAAATATAATTATACAACAGTTAGTTGCAACTTTTGTATTGCTTTGGAGGCTTTTCAGTGACTTTTTTTCTGTGAGTTACATCATTGCACCAGTTGGTGGCAACAAGTAACCATATTTGAGTGATTCATTCAACTGATTTGCTCAAAAACACAATCAAAACTACGACCTGTCTTTTTTAGTGTGTCATTGAATCATTCACTCAACCGATTTGTTTAAAACATTAGTTCATTATAGAACAAGGCAGGTCAATTAACAAAGCAGATCAATTAACATCTTGTAAAGGCAAAAGCTGCATGTTTGTAAGAAAAAAAAATCCATCAAGACATATTTATTGTCAAACTATTCACTCAACCAATTTTTGTTTAAAACATCGATTAATTACAGAACAAAGCAGATAAGTGACTGACTGAAGCATTCACTAAACTGATTCGTTACAAAAACAGATTTGTACAGGTACAAAACAACTGCCTGCCTTTTTGAGTGACTCGCTGAATCATTCATTCAATTGATTCATTTAAAACACTGATTCATTCAGGAACAAAGCATGTTGGTATCTAACTGAAGCATTCGCTTAACCGATGAACTGAGGCATTCACGAACACGGATTCACAGGGATAAAACAACTGGGTTTCATTCTGAGCGAGTCATTGAATCGTTCATTAAATCAGTTCATTCAAAACACTGATTTATTCAGGAAGAAAGCAGGAACTGAAGTATTTTTGAGCATGGATTTACTCAGGGACAAAACAAATGACTGTCTTTACAAGTGAGACGTTGAATCGTTCATTCAATCGAATCAAAAATGTTCATTCAGTCAAATCAAAAAATTCAGGAAGGAAACGTGCTACCTCTTGTTCAAAGATGCACAGCTCTAGAATCATTTTCCTTGGTGGGGCAAGAATCAAAACAAACTGGCAAAACTGTGTCAAAACTGTAAGTTATTCAACTTATTGTTTACTGATCTGCTGTATACTACAAACGCTCTTGCTTATGTTGAATTGCTTAAATAATACAGTTTGTTTCATAACTCACTCTGCAGCTTTTGTGCTAAAGACAGAAATGATTCTTCAAATTATGTGGCTTAATGAAGAGACTATGCCATTACATAAGTGATATTTGATTTTTCCCAGATGGAATATAAAACAAAATAATACAAATAAACACAATAAAACAGGCATGCATAGCATCACGGCACAAGTTTTTCAAAGAAGAGAACCGCTAACCTGATCCATTCTGTGCTGCTAGAGAAGTCTATCAGAGTTGAATAGATTCCTTTAAAAGATTCCCATTAAGAGTTTAGTAGATAATATACTTGTATATTCCCCTTTGTATAAGGTATACCTTATAGGTCAAAGTAAAATGGCCCCAGACTGTCTGCACTCAACAAAAGGTGTACTCTATTATTTATCTGCATTATACGCTTACTGCCTTTTGTGCAAGAGAAAATTAGCTCGTGCCGAGATATTACATCGAGTTATCGATAAAATCTCGCCTTCTGGTACATCACCAGATCTGAGCCCAGAGCCTCAGATGTGTGCAGATTGATTTTATTAATGAAGAGCACCGCACTCCAGAAAGCAAACAGATTGATGCTTATCAGTTCAGGGTTCTGACTGATCTGATGGGAGATACTGTATATGCTGCACAAATCGTAAGAACTATTGAAGGCCTTCTCATGTGACTCATGTTAGAGGTTAAGCCCAATTCTCCGCTGATTTAGCACTCTATAAAAATACCAGAATGATGAGAATGTTTTTAAAACTTTATCATTTATGTTTGTTTCTACATCAGAACAGATTTTGAGAAATGTAGCATTGTTCACCAGTGGATCCGCTGCAGTGAATGGGTTACGTCAGAATGAAAGTCCAAACAGCTGATAAAAACATCACAATAATCCACATCACTACAGTCCATCAGTTAACATCTTGTGAAGCCAAAAACTGCGTGTTTGTAAGAAACAAATCCATCATTAAGACGTTTTTAACTTCAAACTGTTGCTAAAACATGAGTCCTCTATGTTGCTTTCTCCACTGAAAAAGTCATCTGGTCTGAATCAGGAGAGAAATCTGCACAGATCAAATACGTGGGTGGATTTTGATGTGAGAGAAAACAGGAGATGGACTTTTTCACCAGAGGAAGCGTTTTTATGGATTATGGACTCGTATTTAATTGGAAGAGAAGTCAAAAATGTCTTAATGATGGGTTTGTTTATTATAAACGCGTAGCTTTTCACTTCACAAGACATTAATTAATTGACTGGAGTGGTGTGGACTTGTGGATTACTGTGATGTTTTTATCAGCTGTTTGGACTCTCATTCTGACGGCACCCATTCACTGCAGAGGATCCTTTGGTGAGCAAGTGATGGAATGCACAGAATATTTTCAGAACATTTTTGGGTGAACTATATATTAATTAGTTAATACCTTAATTCTCAAGTAAATTGATCTTGAATACTTTGATATTTTTACTGGAAAATAAGATGAAAATACTGGCCAAGGAAATGGTTTTACTTCATTACAGGGAGGAATTTGCTGCTGTATGTTTGGATTATGTTGAATGCAGCCTATGTTGAATCCTTGACGTGGGGTTGTTTTTTTTTTTAGTTATTTTCTGATATTAGACATGTGTGAGTACCAGAGCCCTGGAAGAATCATTACGCAATTCACCATAAATACCTCAAGCAAAGTGACATTAATTCTTGTTGGCACAGGAAACCTGTACATATCCTGTATGTGTCATCATGCGAGTATATTAGGTTTCTGACAAATAATAATGATATAATGGGATTAAAAGGTGCCGGATGTCACGTTCTGCAAAAATAAGCTGCGCTAAATGACGCCGAGGTTATCTGCCCGTGTCAACAGCAACAGCCAGAGGCACGACATTAAAGAATGTGTATTGACGGCGTGTCAGAGTTGGAGACCGCTTTGCCCTTTTTGAAGTGCTAATCTGTGAGCACGGGCTGCAGAGATCTGGAGCGCTTTCACACCGAGCTTTTGGTTAGCATTCATAAGCTGTTAGGCTGGATGCTGATATTAACTCCTTAGCATGGATGCTTTAGGAGGGTGTCAAGATAAACACACAACAGCGGAATGTACAGAAAAGGCGGCTGAGATGATGATGTTTTTTTTTTTGTTGGATTCAGTACATGTGGGATTTAGATGAACCTTATGTAACAAATAAACGGACGACCAGTTTCTTCTTAAAAAACACTGGCTATAGGAACCACAGCAAGTCATAAAAAAGGAATTAAAATGACAGAATGGACACTTCTCACAAATCATTTCTGATTTTACAGTAATAAACATTTCAATCATGACAACTCTCGGAAGATTTTAGCATGGTGATGGATATGACAATATTAATGTACATAGTCTTGGTGGAATAGATCTGCTACATTGCTACTGAATTGCTGCTGCTGTTGATTGTGCATATGGTGATACGGCAATGCATATGGCGACACAGTGCCGTGAGTATTTAAGACATACTGCTGCTGCACAAATAGCATATAAAATAACCCGTAGCAGATCTATACAGGTGGATCTGGGGAAGGTGGAGGGCTTCAGAGATACTCTGAACGCGCGCTGCAGGAATCTCAAGTGAATACTACTAGCTAGCCATATAAATGCAAGGCAGTAAGCTCATTGGCTGCATATGCAGCATGAACCAATCAGCTTGTGCCAAGTCGTTTAACTCTCTGAATATCATCAGTTATGTTAACAACCCGTCAGCCTGCGCCATCTAGAGTTTCATGACTGAACTGTATTATTTTGTAGTAAAAATAAGTAAATATGATAAACTATTTTTTAACAAAATTACAAAAAAAAAAAATTCTTATTTTTTTTATAGTAATATTTAAATATATTTTGTAATAAAAATAAATAAAAATAAAAAATTATAAAAACTAAAAAAAGAAATTAAAAAACAGAAAAATAAATGACAAATCATTTTACAGTAATCATTAAAATATTTTATAATAAAAATAAAAATTTGTAACAAAATATATACGTAAAGGTCATTTACAATATTTCACACAAACTGTAAATTAAATTTATGGGCCTCATGCATAAAGGACAACTGAAATGAAATTTCTGTGTAAACTGTTGAATTCTCATACAAACAAATTCTGTGCAAATTACATCAAACATTTTACTGCTTAGCTAATTGCATGAACTGTCAAAAAGACCCGTTCACACCAAGACAATAGCTATAACAATAACTATATTAGCGTGTGCACCAACGCACAATATTGTTCTGTTTATTATTAGCACATGCTGCAGTTTTGCCGCCTGTCGCTTTAAATGCTCTAGCTCTTTAAAGCAGGATGGATTCTGATTGGCTCTCAATGTTTTAATTATTAATCAGCTGGGAAAAAAAAAATCATGATTCCAATGATATTGCTCCTCTGTGCCTTTTTCATATGAACTCTGCTATTCTTTTACATTCAGATCTGCTTTCTATAAAACTATATCATAATTATTGTCATTGGTGCGAAAAGGCCTTAAGACTAATCATTTTAGCATTTTACGTAGATTGTTCGTAAAATCTTTCTTACATAAACTGTTGCACTCTGCATGAGCTGCATTGTTTTGGAGTTGTGTTAATCAATCGTAAAACCATAAATTGACATTGTGTAAATCGCCGCAACTGAATACTTTTTGCATTGTTTATAGTTTTGTAACTATGCTTGCGTAAATTCTTGCAATACTTTATTGCGTTCATCCAGTTTCAATTCATGCATTTTATTATAAATTTACACAGAAATTTGTTCTGCTCATGCTTTGTGAATACATGCAACTATATATTTTTTATTTGCATGTGCCCAGAACAAAATCAAACAAAGCATTTTGATTTGCACAACAGATTAGAGAGAGAAAAAAAAAACTACTATTCAGCAGCTACCATTTTGCAAGACGCTACATAAACACCACTGAGGCAAAGGTGAGAAAAATACATTTCATTCACGCAAACATTTCTTTCCAGCAAGACCACTAGATGCTGCTGCACCTCTGAGTGAGAGCGAGCGAGCGAGCGAGAGAGAGCGATATAGAAAGATTCCCCAGACAGTAGAGAGCGTGCCAAGAGCACGCATATAAATAAATAAACCAACTCATGTTTCAAAGGTGTATTAAAATACATGCTGTGTATTAAGAGAAGCCTTATGTTAGCGGTAAGTGAGTGGCTGTATATTGGGCAAGCGTTGCACGCTGGGACAGGCTGCGGATCATCTAACCGTTCGGCCACACAGATCATTAGCACACAGGCCTGCCAGAAGGGATGAGTTAAGGGCAGAACTGCTATTCGCTTGGGCCTCATTGCTCAACACTCGTCTGAGCTTGACAACGGCCAGACAGCAGAGTCCGAGCGCTGGGCATCATTCCCTACATGTGCCACAGCTCCACACGTGGGTTCCCAGCAAATCTGCAGCTCCTCGATGACGTGATGTTCTGGGCTAAAGCATTAGAGAGGTTTAAAGAAATACTTCAAAGCCTAAAATAAAAAATCTTTTAGTCATCCACGTCATTCCAAACCCTTATGCTTTTATTTCTTATTATGTGAAAAAAAGTCATACAGGTTTGGAATGTCTTGAGGGTGAATGAATGCAGTCAAAAAGTGGGAAAAGACAGTGTATTATTCAGTCTTAGCACTCATTTAGAAGACATTTCTGTAACAGTCTAGAAAACAACAACAGCTGAGACGTCATTGTGTTATCTGTGGAAAAGCTTCCTTATTTTCTGTGAATGCGTCGCTGTAATTACTGCACCAGTTCAAAAACACTCCAAAATATGGCGGTATCTATTCAGAGCAGAGGAAAAAAGACATAAATTGATTTCCATGTAATGTAGTCTAATTAATTCAACTACAAGTCTGTTCTTTGCTAAATCAAAATGAGCTGGTTTGGTAGAGTAAGCTAAAACTTTTTTCAAAGTATCTAGTTTCTAATAATTATAGTACAACAAAATAATGAATTAAACCACAAGAGCATGGACATTACAGTGATATTTTTTTAACATGGTAAACAAAGCAGAACAACCAAAACCCATGGTAAAAAAAAAAAAAAAAACCTATTGTTCGGCCTCCAGTGGTTTATTGCATCTACACAATGAAAATGTGATTAAATACAGAAATGTTTAAACAAATAAATAGTTTTAACAACAATACAACAACGGTGGATTGTGAAAAATGAACAATTATGCTATCTGGTGCATTTAATTATATGATTCAGCATATTTTTCTATAATTATAATTTTGATTCGAGATAATTACGTTTATCAGTCGATAATTCTGTATGTTTACACAATCATTTTTTATGTTTTTAATTAATAAATGTTTTATTTTTATGCTTTTCATAATAACAATAACAAATCTTCAGTTTATTTATTTATTTTTTGGCGCTCTGGCTATATAACTTAAATTGGTGCACATTTGCTATTTTATGTTTTTGAACATATGTCATAAGAATAGAGGGTCAGAACTGTCTGTTTTATATCAAATGGATATAAATGTGCCTGTAACAGCATACCGGTGGAGTTTAGCCTCTGGACTCCTTTTCACTTAAAATAGGAGGAAATGTTTGGTGGGTACAATCCATCATTGTGGTACTAAATGTGCTCGGCACCATTTAGACCTGATAGTTCTCCGGCTCACCGGGGAATACAAGCAGGACCCATCATTGCTGGCCAGGTCTACGTGCGACTTCCAACCTTCAAAATTCCCCTGCAACTGCCCTCTATTAGAAAGTTTAGGAGATGACATGTCCCAATTTATAATGATTTTATTCCCAGCTGAGTTTTTTTATTTTTTTATTCCTATGCTATGAGGTCCATGCCTACGTAATGATACGTTAAAGATTGCATGACTAGAATAACAGAAAAATTCATTACGGAGAAGACTGCAAAGGGCATGCAATAATCATAGCAAACAAAAGAACCTTTTGAAATGATTGCTATGTTGAAGGATTGTTCAGATGATTTCAGTGCAATAAAATGGACAAGATATTTTCTGACGTTATTGCCATTGTTACTGGAGAGTCAGTATAATTTTATGTTTTCTCTTTTTGCTATGGCATGCTAATGCACATTATTAGGGCCCGAGCACTGCAGTCCGAGGACCCTATTGGAATTGCTCCGTTTCTTCTTCCTCTCCAAAATGAATCACATTTTTGTGGGCCTAAACATGCTTGAAAACTCACGAAACTTTGCACACGCGTCAGAACTGGCGAAAATTTACGTCTGATATAGGTTCCAGAGGTGGGTGTGGTAAAATGGCTCAATAGCGCCACCGATAAAATTTCAACAAAGTGCCCCTCGAGCTATGTCTCACGTATGTGTACGAAACTTGGTAGACACATCTAACACACCAATACCTACAAAAAAGTCTCCTGGTACAACATCCGAAACCCAACAGGAAGTCAGCTATTTTTAATTACCTCTATGATTTTTTTGTGTAGTTTTTGCCATTTTCAGGCCTTGTACTTTAACGAACCCCTCCTACAATTTTAATCGGATCATCTTTAAATTTGGTGAGTGTGATCATAAGGTCTTTGCGACGCTAAATTGCAAAAATCTTGAGTTTTCGCCAAAGGGTGTGTCCCTGGCGGCCTGACCAATTTTGATGTTTCGCAATGAAACAGGAAGTTGCTGTAACTCAGGCAAACAATGTCCGATCTGCCCCAAACTTCACGTGTTTCATAACAGTCATGTCCTGAACACATGCCCATGCCCATATTCAGGTTATAGTCATAGCACCACCTTCTGGCAACAGGAAGTGACATGTTTAACACTGATATGGACTCCTAGCAACATATTAATAAGCATCAGTGCTAAGTGTTAGCTAAGTGTTAAAGCATGCTATTAATGCAGTGAAACAGGAAGTTGCTGTAACTCAGGCATGCAGTGACCAGTCTGCCCCAAATTTAACATGCAACATGCTACAAACATGGTAAAGCATGCTAGCAACACTTAGCTAATTTGCTAAAGCATGCTATTAATACAATGAAACACAAACTTTGTTTAACTCAGGCATGCAGTGTCCGATCTGCCCCAAACTTCACGTTTGATAAGAGTCCTGGCCTGAACACTTCTACATGCCAATGTTCAGTTATAGCCACAGTGCCATCTACTGTCAACAGGAAGTGACATCTAACACTGTGATACACTATTAGCAACACACTGAAATAAGCCATTGAGTGTTAAACATACTAAAAACTTGTAAGCAACATGTAAGCAACAATAAGTACTAAAGCATGCTGTTAATGACATGAAACAGGAAGTTGTTGTAACGCATACAATGTCTAATCTGCCCCAAAATTCACATGTTTTGATAAGAGTCCTGGCCTGAACACATCTAAAGGCCAATATTCAGTTATAATCATAGCGTCACCTGCTGGCAACAGGAAATGACTTGTTTTACACTAATTTAAACATGCAATGTCCGATCTGCCCCAAACTTCACATGTTTGATAAGAGTCCTGGCCTGAACACATCTCAAGGCCAATTTTCAGTTATAATCCCTGTTGAAAAACCAGCATATGCTGGTTAGGTAGGTTTTGAAGCATGGATGCTGGTTTGAGCTGGTCTTTAGCTGGTCATGAGCTGGTTTAAGATGATCATTTGCTGGTCATGTGCTGGTCCTAAGCTGGTCCTGAGCAGGAGCTAGTTGCTTAGGACCAGGATAGGACAAGCACATAACCAGCTATGGACCAGCTTAAACCAGCTCAAACCAGCATCCATGCTTCAAAACCTACCTAACCAGCATATGCTGTTTTTTTCAACAGGGGTCATAGCAGTACCTGCTGGCAACAGTAAATGACTTGCTTTACACTAAATTACACATGCAATGTCTAATCTGCTCCAAAATTCACGTTTGGTAAGATTCCTGGCCTGAAGACATCTACATTATAAAAGACATTACAGACACTCATTATAAAATCCCAGGCATATCAATAAACCACTTAAGGCTTTTATGGGTCCTTACATATTTTTTATACTTAGTGGCAAAACCTAAATGTAATTTAGATTTTGTCTTGGGTGAGTAACTTCTATGCTGCAAGGATTCTTTAAATGCATCAAAAGCGACCTTAAAGCCATTTATAATTTAACAAAAGATTAAAATTACATCCCATCCTACATTTTTACCCATTTAATATCCATTTTCACTCGAAAATACAATCACACGGCACGAGTAAAATGGGTTGCGAGCAGTACTTCACGAGTTGACCGTAACTAAGCATTTACAACAGAGTTAAAAGGCCCTGCCGACTTCTGTAACAGTGAAAACCAAGTTTACAGCCTTGTCTCTTGTGTCTCCAGCTCTCTCTTCCCTGAAGCCTGAGATCTTGGAAGTGATGTCAAATGCCAGTTGAACCAGTCATGCAAGCCGCTCGCTCTTGGCTCCGCATACCAAATGCGCCCTCGCTGCTTCATGTGGGGCTGGCTTCGGTGACCCCTCTTAGCGTCTGATCAAATGGCTGGCGAGTCACGTCCCCTAAAGCATTCCTTGTGAAGATCGGGGGCCCACCGTTAGCAGGCCGAGCCGTGTGAAGATCTGAGCCTCGTATAGGTCAGAGCTCCTCATTAGGACTACTTGTTCTCGCACTCCTTCCTCCCTAAGGGAACGAGTGGCGTCGTGTTAATGCGCTCCTCTCATGCTGCTATAGATTAGACGTGTGGAGTGGATTTGGCTAATTGGACAGGGGGATTATGCAGCGTGATCTTTCACTGTTTTGTGTTATTCGCAGTCAGGAAAACGTCCCCTGGCGTTCTGTACACAAACAGCATGCGAGTGGCATTTCGTCCGAGACGATATTCGACTGATAAAATCCTGAGCTATGATATCTGCTCATCAGAAATCAATTGGACTCCAAGTTTGTTTGCATGTAGGTTTTGACATGAAATACTTGACATATCCTGTGGTGTGACATGCTAAATGCCATCTAAAATCATTTGAAACTGGATTTTAGTACAGTTTTTTCTATTAAATAGATTTTTTAACTCATTAGACTATATGGAATGTGCACTGTAAAAAAAAAATATTTTTTTTTTCAAAGTTGTAAATAAAGATTATTTATAAAGAGTATGCTTTACTTCTACTTTAAAATTTCACAAATATACCTGTGCGACTTATGACTGGTTTTGTGACCCTAGACCACAAAAGCAGTCATAAGTCTCACAGGTATATTTGTAGCAATAGACAACAATACATTGTATGGGTCAAAATTATACAATTTTTTTATGCCAAAAATTATTAGGATATTAAGCAAACATCATGTTCCATGAAGATATTTTGTACATTTCCTACCATAAATATATCAAAACTTAATTTCTGATTAGCAATATGCATTGCTAAGATCTTTTTCTAAAGATTTTCTCAATATTTAGATTTTTTTGCACCCTCAGATTCTAGATTTTCAATTAGTTGTATCTCAGTCAAATATTGTCCTATTCTAACAAACCATACATCAATGAAAGCTTATTCAGCTTTCAGGTGATGCATAAATCTCAATTTAAAAAAAAAAAAATCACCCTTATGACTGGTTTTGTCTTCCAGGGTCACATATACAGTACGATATATAAAATCGTACTGTATAGTTTATAGTTTCTGATTTTGTATATTTGTATATAAACACCCTTGGCGCTTTGGATAAAAGTGTACAAATGTAATGTAAATTATTTTCAATGTATTTGTATTTAAAAAAAAAATACATTCATATATATTTTAAAACATATATATTCAGCAAACAATCCTGAAAAAGTGTCATGGTTTCAGAGTAATGGCTGCTGAAAATTCAACTTTGCACTGCAGGAATAAATTACATTTTTAAAATATATTAAAACAGAAAACTGTTTTCTAAATAATAATAATATTTCACAATATTACTATTTTTATGGTATTTTTAAATAAATAAAAAAAATCCAGCCTTGGTGAGCAGAAAAGACTTCTTTCAAAAGCATTTAAAAATCATACTAAACCCCAAACCCTTAACTTAATCAGGATCATCTCCGCATGACTTCTATATATTTATTTGAGATTCCAGTGTGTTTAGAATGAAAATGCCACAGCAAAACTGTTTTCTTCTTGATTTCATGATGAACCTCCTGAAATGAGCACAGCAGCCACTGGACGTCCCGATTAAGAGCAGGACTTAGCAAGTTGCCATCACAATGTCAAAACACCTCTATAAACACGCGCATGTATCCAGATGAGACGGTACTCACATTGCACTGTCTAGTCATCTGCTTTCTCATGAAAGCGCCAGTGAACCGAGTGACACTGCTAAGGCCGACCCTCCACATTAATTCAGCGCTTTTTACAGCCCGTCTTCTTGACGTTCCCTGCCAAGAGCTGAAAGCCAACTCCAACAGGATGAGCTGCGAGTGATGTAGCCTCTTTCTTTTTAGTGCCTGTCACTGTGGACGCTCGTATATCAGCGCAGAGCTTTAACGTTTAGCTGAACGTTTTAATTACAGACACTTTCGCTAGCAAAACAGTAGCAGTTAAGCATGTGAAAAGAGAAAACAACCGCTTTGTTGTGAACGTCACAGCGTTGACTAAATTATCTGGTTTCCCTTTACAGCTTTCGACACTGTTGATCAAAACACTTTAAGGGGTATTTCACCCAAACATGAAAAGTGTCTATTTGTTAGATGAGTTTGTTTCTTCATTGGATCAGATTTGGAGAAATGTAGCATTCCATCACTTGCTCACCAGTGGATGCTCTGCAGTGAATGGGTGCCGTCAGAATGAGAGTCCAAAGAGCTGATAAAAACATAATAATCCACAAGTAATCCCCACCACTCCAGTCCATCAGTTAATGTCTTATGAAGTGAAAAGCTAAATGTTTGTAAGAAACAAATCCATCATTAAGACATGTTTAACTTCAAACCGTTGCTTCTGGCCAAAATATGAGTCAATAATCCATAATAACGCTTCCTCCAGTGTTAAAAAAGTGCACCTCCTGTTGTCCTCTCACATAAAAATCCACCAACATATTTGTTTAGATCTGTTTTGCACTGTTGTGGCTTGTAAACAGTGCTTGATCTGTGCATATTTCTATCCAGATTCAGACCAGAAGACTTTTTCACTGGAGGAAGCGTTATTATGGATTATGGACTTATTTTGGAGTTAAAATGCCTGAATGATAGATTTGTTTCTTGTTTCGTAGCTTTTGGCTTCTCAAGACATTAATTCATTGACTGGGGTGGTGTGGATTACTTGTGGATTACTGTGATGTTTTCTTCAGCTGTTTGGATTCTCATTCTGACGGCACCCATTCACTGCAGAGGATCCATTTGTGAATGCAATGCTATACATTTCTCCAAATCCGATGAAGAAACATACTCATCCTAATCTTGGATGGCCTGAGGGTGGGTAAAGTTTTAGCAAATTTTCATTTTTGGAGAACTACTACTTTAATTGATTGACTACAGAAGTGAACTGGCCCTTGAGGTAGATTTAAATAGGTTTAGATCCTGTCTGTCTAGTAGAAAAGTATCTTTTGATCAGCTAATACGATAATAACTGATGTGCACAGATACATATTTTTCAAATATGTGGCGTAAAGGTCAAAGAAATCCATCTTCATGTTTATGCAGACCAAAAAAATGTGTCCAACAGTAATTGTTTTGAAATGTATTGTTGAAGGTGATGGATTTGTTACAAGCAGTGCTTTAAAGGGCATAAACTTAGAGACACAACTTCTCACATTTCCACACAATATGAAGCAGCACAACATTGCTAATCATAGTGAATGTTTCTTGAGCAGCAAATCAGCATATTAAAATGATTTCTGACGGATTGTGTGACACTGAAGACTGGAGTAATGATGCTGAAAATCAGCTTTGCATCTCTTTTTTTACATTTACAGCAAGTAATTCCAACCATACTGGCAAAGTTGTTAGGTATTGTGAGCATATTAACATGAACACCACAAAAATCTGTTTAAATAAACACAAGAACAATAAAGGACACAATTATGATGAGAAGTCCAGAAAAATGTTCAAATGTCTTGCCCTGAATACCAAGACCCTCATTATTAAAAAACACTGTGTACAGTTTGATCCAAATGTGAATTCTGAGCTCCCTGTTGGGCTTTTCTTCTTTAAATAAACTTGTTCGCTGTTCCCCTCTGGAGCATGGAAATGATAGATTGATGTATGTTTTGTTAATATTAAAACAGTCAAGTGTTATACTTTCCTGTCTTGTATTCCAACCAAACTCAAGCTACATTACAAACTGTTCTAAACACTGCAGCACAAACACAGACAAAGAACAACTGGGTCCTTTCATTGACATTTCAACACTGACATTACACACAAATTTTGCCTATTGATTTCATATTAATTCATACACTGCTGTTCAAAAGTTTGGGGTCGCTAAGATTTTTAAAAGAAGTCTCTTATGCTGAGCTATGCTGCACTTATTTGTTTAAAAAATACAGTAAAAACATTATAATTGGGAAATATTATTATCAGCGTTGAAAACAGTCGTGCTGCTTCATATTTTTGCGGAAACTGTGATACATTTTATTTTTCAGGATTCTTTAATGAATAGAAAGTTTAAAAAACAGCATTTATTTGAAATAGAAATCTTTTATAACATTATAAATGTCTTTGCTGTCACTTTTGATCAATTTAATATATCCTTGTTGAATAAAACTATTAATTACATTTTTAAAAAAATGTAATAAAACAGTCTGTCACTAATATTGCTGGAAAAATTACAAACCCTTATGGAAAATAATTGACATTTGGTTGCTTTTATCTGCTGCAAATGGCTTGTATTTCATGAATGAGGCCCATTACCTTCATATTGATTTATCTCTCTAATGATGTCTTAGTATACTATTAATTTAATAATTCATCTGTATTTCTATCTGCTCTACATGTTTTGTTTTCTACATCGTATTCATCGTTTCTTTTGCTGTGCCACTCGTGGGAAACCGTCTGTTGCGTTATTTGCACATAAAGGTTTCTGTGGATAGGAATATAGTCTGGCTGAGAATATCTCCAGCATCTGTGGAAAGGTTAAGCGTGCTGAGCTTTCGTTGTCTGCTGGGTTGTTTGTGTCAAAAAAGAGGCTTTGGGTAAAAGGTTGTCTGTCTGAAAATTTCTCAACTATGAACACGACGATAAGCCTGCGAGGAACGTTCCAGATAAAGTGATTCCCCATGCAGCTGGACTCCGAAATCCGGTTTATCTATGCAACATGGCTATGAATGTAATGCGGTTATGGGTTAGTTAGAGTCTACAGACGTATCCATTTCCGTGATAAATGCATGACGTACCCTGTGTATTAGATCAGAGCGGTGATCCATCAACCAGCATGTCAGCAAAAACGGTAATCTACATTAAATATGAAAGCACTGAACTGAATGGATGACATAACTGTGGCGTATCAACATAAAGTTGCTTTTAGGATCTTCCCAAAGGTTCTGCACACACATGAAACAAGCCAGCGCTGCATGGTTGTGAGCTATTTATTATTCATGCAGAAAAAAAAAAATCCTAGACTGCTAGAACAGAGGGGTCAGACCCAGAGGAAGCGCACACATAGCCTCCCAACATCTTCTGCTCCAGCAATGCCGTCACATGCTCGCGTGAAGCAGTTCCCCTCGTCTGTCAGAAGAACACATTTGCATGATGCTCAAAGAAAACCGAGAACACCTGCTTTCTGGTAGCATACATTTCTGATACTAAAAGGCAAATGTCGGACATGCATTGGTCACTTTCATCAAAACAAGGCGTTTTTGCTTATCAAAGTGCCAAATGGTCAACAGAAAGGTTTGTGTGATGTGTGGGACTTTCATTTAATATGCAGTATGATTAGTTGTCTTTCCTTACTTCATTAGCAGTATATATCGTATGATTAGTTGTTTTTACTTACTACATTGGTAATATTTATCGTTCTCAACTCTCAAGTATTGGCCAGGGTTTTTTCCATGCCAAGTTATAATATTTCCTTTTGTTTACATTACATTTATTCATTTAGCTGATGCGTTTATCCAAAGCGACTTACAATTGCTATATATGTCAGAGGTCGCACACCTCTGGAGCAACTAGGGGTTAAGTGTCTTGCTCAGGGACACATTGGTGTCTCACAGTGGATTCGAACCCGGGTCTCGCACGCCAAAGGCATGTGTCTTATCCACTGCGCCATCACCACCCCTTTTTGCACCTCAAGCATCAGAATCACAGCCAAACTGAACTGTCAGTTTAATATGGCATCGCTATTTAGTAATTTAATCATCTGCCACAACATTGCACATATTAATTATGACTTGATTCATTAATTAGTATGATTTAATTCTGTATTCACACATGCTGTATACTTACATGGGTGTAAATACGTAATTACATATACTCATTAGTACATATATTCTTGAAAGAAATATTTTCAAATGAGTATTTATTAAGTATAATACATAAACATAACACTACATTTATAAAAAAAATATATTTATAATATTTACTAAATTATATACATTTTTACACACTATATGGTGTATATATATATATATATATATATATATATATATATATATATTCCATTTACATTTAATTTGCTTATATAGTACAATAAATTATAATATAATATAATATAATATAATATAATATAATATAATATAATATAATATAATATAATATAATATCAGAAGTTCTCACTATGATTTTAGCTTTGTAGATATTACAGTTTTGTGATATGCCTGCCTAGGTGCATGATAGAAATAAAAAAAATAATAATAATAAAAAAAATACAAAACAAATCTTTAAGCCATCTTCCAAGATGCCTATTTCTGGCCAATTTTTAATCCAGCATCCCATCACATTTTAGAGAATGCAATCCCACATTGCAATGACACAGTTCACCCAAAAATGAAAACAAAAATAAATAAAAAATAAGGTCAGTGGGGTCCAGCATTGTTTTTAACCCCATTTTCTTTCATTTTATCCACTATAACTACTTCTATGATATCTATAGGCAGCTCACTATGGTTTCCAACAGAGCTTGGTCAAATGCAAAACCAATACCACTTGTAAGATGATACTGCATGATGGATTCAACTCATCATCATCATCATCATCATCAACGTCATTATTCTGCATTAATGAAAAATGAGATAATCATTATAATGCCTCCCTTGTGAATATTTTAGGGTGAACCAATTCATAAGAGGGTGGTCTTACAAGACGAGCGCAGATGGGAGAGTGAACACAGTATCTGTCTGCTCTGTCCTTTGTCTGAGGGACTTTGTGGCACAGATGGCACATTCTCACAGTTTTATTGTTTTTTTTCACCCTCTTTTTCTGACATTTAGAAAAGCGATGCTTATCACCCGGAACATCTTGAATTGCTGCAGCTCCGCCAAATATTTAATGGCATCTCTGTACTTGTTTGTTTTCGTCTTCCCAAGTGCAATTGAAGTTGTCATAAAGATAGATTTGTATTGCTCTGGTAAATCTGCATTTCTAGAACATACAATTATTCGGGTCATTCTGCAAAATGGGTGTCGTTTGTGTGCCTCATAATAATGCACATTTATGAGTCACACACACATATATATATATATATATATATATATATATATATATATATATACACATATATATATATATATACGTATATATACACATGTATGTGTGTATATATATATATATACGTACATATATATACGTATATATATATATATATATATATATATACGTATATATATATATATATATATATATATACGTACATATATATGTATATATATATATATATATATATATATATATGTGTGTGTGTTTGTGTGCGTGAGTGAGAGAGAGAGAGAGAGAGAGAGAGAGAGAGTTTTAAGAAGTGAACGCAATTTACAGTCAACTCAAGTTGAAGTTAATGTGAGCTTTTTTCATAATTATTAGCAAATGCAATCTATAAACATTGTTATATGATGTCAGTATATATAAAATCTTCAAAATAAATAAAGTAGGTTAAAAGTCATCCGTCCAATCTATGTTGGATCTCTGAAGTCAATATTCAGTCATGATGCGACTAGCGCTGGCGATAATGGCTGTATTCACTGGAAAAGGCTTGGCGATGCCTCGTTAGCACTTCTTAAGCATTTTTACCCTCCACTCTTATTAGCAAAGCCATTTGCAGATAGCGTTGAGCATTATCCATTTTGTTTGGCACTCTAAAAGCTTGCATTACTTAAAGCAATCATAGTCTTCCAATCAATACTGTGCAAATACCCATTTAAGACCTATCAGGACATCCTGTTTCATGAAAGCCTTTATGGGGTTAAACTGGACGAGCTCTCTGTTGACTTTAGCCAGACTGCTGCTCTAAAATGGCTAAAATGTATTTTTTGTTCATGTGACATTCCCAGGCTTTCATTCACACACAGTCTGTCGAAACAAACCACATGTGTGTCTGTATCAGCTACACCCATGAGCACTGACAGCGGCTCTGCATGGAGTTTTAGGTTAACCAAACTATGTTAAATCACTTAGAAATGATATGGGTGCGTATATATAAATATATAGAAATGTATATATTTTGATATTATAGAACTTGGATGAGAAGCAAATTTACAAGTGGTGAATTACAGTGAAAACTCTGAAACCTTCTGATAATAATATAATAATATAGAATAGAATTATTATTACTACTGATAATGAAACATTCTGAAAATAATTAGTAATTTTTAATACTGTATATTTTTTTCTCATTTTTCTCTGTAAATTTCCACTTTAAATTTACTTCTCAGTCCATCATCCAGTAACACATTCCTATAATTATGAGCACATTGCGAATTCCTGTGTACTTGTTGGAAATAAACACTTTCACTCCTGAACAGCAGAGGTTATTGCATATGGTGCTCTGACGCTGGAAAACAGTCATAAATTTGCTTCAGCCAGCAGGACGTTCCATGTCAAGTGTGTGAGTGTGTTGTGGTTTTATGGGCTGTTTTTGCTAATCCAGTGTGTCCTAACGCTCCACCGGAGGCCCGTTAGCGCACCTGAAGCTGCCATCTAATCAACCCTCCTCTCTGTTTGCCTTTTATTGCCAATTGAGCTGCTCCGACTGCGGCTCGACTGCGATTGTGAAATTTTAATGCAAGTGCATTTTTACTGCGTCTTTTCCAGGACTTAATGAAAATACTTTCTGATCATATTGAACATTTACGATCGTTGTTTTCTTGTTTTATGGATTACTGAATGGTTGATGAATTATCATGGAACAATTTCCTCAGACAAGATATTGATGGTCATAAATACTGAATGATTAACATATTCATATGCCATGGTGGTACTGTTCACATAGCTGAAAAAGTCCAAAAAAATATGGTAACATGATAAGTTTAATTAATCATCCCATCTCTAACATTATGGTAATTTGTATTAATTATTTTGAAAATTATGAGTATTACTTGTCCAAAAAAAAAAATCTTGTCTAAATGCATGATAATTTTTTTTAAAAAACATAGTTAATTAAAAATATATTTTTTGTCATTTTCTAAATTATTTTTTAATTGATTATAGACTAATTGTGACTGTAAGTGATTGCCATGTACTTCTACCATAGTATTACCATAGTACATTTTTTTTAATAACTATACAAAAGCAGTTATAAGTGCCATGGTACTGAAAGATTACCATATTCATGTAACACTGTTACTACGTCCAAAAAAAAAAAAAAACTATGGCAATACTATAGTAATTTTTATTAATTATTTTGAAATTGATGACAGACCGATTGTGATACTAAATGATTGCCAATCAAATATCCAATCATGTCCAAAAAAATGGTAAATCCTTGATAAATTATGACAAAAACTATGATAAATACCATAGTACTGGATAATTATCATATTATATACCATAGAATTAATATGTTCAAAAACCATATACCATATTTTAAAAATAGTAGTATTTTTCCAGTTTGAATTATTTTTAAATTGATTATAGACTCTAAATGACTCTAAATTATTGCCATGTTCTTATACCATAGTATTACCGTAGTACATGTCAATACATGACAATTCTATAATATTTTAAACTATACAAAAGTGATTAAGTACCATGGTACTTAAAGATTACCGTATTCATGTACCATAGTGTTACTATTTCTTAAACATGGTAATACTATGGGCATTATAATTAATTATTTTGAAATTAATGACAGAATGATTGAGATACTAAATGATTGCCAGTCCAAAATGGTAATATGCTAATTTGAATTAACAATACAGAAAAATTCTTAACTATGACAAATACCATGGTACTGAACAATTACCTTATTATAGACAATAGTATTAATGTTTAAAAACATGTTACAATATTAAAAAAAATAAATAAATAAATATGGTATTATTTTGAAACTGATAATAGATTGATTGTGATTCTAAATGAATGTCATACTCTTATTACCACATCATATTTCTACTGCATTTTTATACAAAAAACAATGATAAATACCATAGTACTAAATGACTACCCTATTAATTTACCACGGTGTATTCATCCAAAAACATAGTAGCGTGTCCAGAAATGTGAATGGCGATGCTATGGTCCCTTAGGATTTCACTTGTCACACAACAGTTAGGTTGATATAATCAGACTCACATTGTTTCAGCATTTGCTCTTTAACAGAAACATTAAACTCTCTCTAATTGAGCAGAGAGCTTTGCCTTATAGACCTCCCATCATGCCTTTTAAGACGACCCGGAGAGCGAGAGGGAGGCGCGTACGAGTCGACAAATGATTGAACAACAAGAGAAAGTCTAGAGGAGATTAAGAAGACGATGCTTTCTGAGGTTCCTCTTCGCTTCAGAGGAGAGGGATGTTACTTGATCAACAAAGAGAGAGGAGTTTTACTGGCCCCTTCTGCCGGGACATGAATGGATTTTCCACTGGCGTGACGTGTGGGGAATTGCAAGCTGCGGATACATGAAGAGGAGGCCATTGAGATGCACTGCCAGTCGCTGGCACTCGCTCCATGTGACATCAGGGGTGGTGCGGTTCAATTACGTTAAATTAATTTACCAGGCGCTTCTGAATAACAATACGGCCTGCATTAATGAAGGGTACGTGTGAATGGATGGGGTGACAAACGCTTGGTCCTGAAATCAACAGAAAATGTATGAGCACAGGGATCGTGTTAAAATGGATAGTTCAGCCAAAAATTACAAGTCTTTCCTCATTTACGCAAACCAGTCTGACTTGTGCAGAATTGAGAAATTGCAAATGTTGAGAAATGAACTGACCAACCCTTTCAATATAATAAAACAGCTCCAAAATAACAAAAATGACCATGTCAATAGTCCATATGACTTGTGCATTGCATGCAATTTCTTCTGAAATCATATGATAGATTTGTCTGATGAACAGACTGAAAATTAAGTTGGAGCCACTTAAATATGACACAAAAGTTATTGTCAATGATCAAAAACCCGTGCACTGCATTCAACATTCTCTAGAGTCATACAACATTTGTGAGATGAAAAGACTGAAATTTGAATCAAGATATATTTGCATCCACTTCAATATAAAAATTGCTGTAATTATTGTAATGATTGCTAATGTAACATTTATGTCTCCAAAAAACATACAAAGCAATCTGTAGTCATTATGACTTGTGCACTGTCATCTGAAGTCATATTTGAGTACTGATATAATTTTTCCCATTCAAATGGCATTCAAAATGATTGTCAGTGATGTTAATAAAAAGCACCATATTAATAATCCATATGACTTGTGAACAGTATTCAGTGTCTTATTTGATTTGTGTGATGAACAGACCCAAATGTACAGTTACATCCATTCAAATGAGACAAACATTATTGCTAATGATGTTATTTTTGTCTCCAAAATGCATAAGAAGTACAATACCAATAGTCCATATGACTTGAGCACTGTATTCAATGTCTGCTGAAGTGTGAAATAGACTGAAATTTAGGCTGCAGAAAATGTACCATTTTTGCCTCCAAAATTACAAAAAAGCACCATTTATTAGTAACTCATATGACTACAAATGACATATGAATGACTCAATATGTCTCCAAAATACATAAAAGCACCATATCAACAGTCCATATCACTTGTACACTGTATTCAATGCCTTTAAATGTAATACAACAGGGTTCTTGTAATGAATATACTGGGATTTCATACAGTTGCATCTGTTCAAATATGGCAAAAAACTGTTGAGAATGATGTTACATTTTCATTTTTTTTTGTCTCAAAAAAGCACCATAAAATGTGGTCCATATAACTCACACGCAGCTGCATTTGAAACTATGTAAAGGAGGTATAGTTGAACGTTAAATATTTAAGCGATGCTGTAAATTGAATAAATAATCACGTTCGTCCAGTTAATTGAAGATATATTCAGCTTCTATTTATTGCAATTGAAATCTCACTAACAATCCTGGAATATGTCGCTAAAGCCAGTTTCGATTAGATTAATTAAAATTGGAAATGCGCCTTTAAAATTTTTATCGTTAATGCTATGAAACTTTACACTAAGGTTGTGCATTTGAATGTGTCTGAAAAGCAGACGGCAAAAACAACAGCTGCATTTATCACACAAAGCTTTAGCATCCGAAAAATCTAAATAATGCGAATGAAACATTTCACGAAACAAATGTTTTTGGGTGAAATTGGTCCTTTCAAGACTTCATGCATGACACTCATCTTTACACCGAGGAAACACACAAGCTGTGGTTGTTTATTCAAATACGACAGAAGGCGAAATAAATATCCATAATTATATGACTGAGCTGGAAGGATGTTGGTCTAGAAAATCCCATTTCGTGGGTCCTCCCTTGAAAACGTCTTCTCCGAGGTGGTTAGGAAATGCCCACATTTATGCTCGTTGTGGTTATTCTGCTCATAAAAACATCTGCTGAATCTGCAAAACAGCATGATGCAGCAGCAGGCGGAAGAAAAAACAGCCGCTGACTGCACTGGTGTTTTATTCACCCTACTCAGCCGCACGGTAATTGTGGCTTTGGGGGAATAAAATATAGAGTGGCTATCTGAATGCATGCCTCCATTAAACTGTAACTTAAACCATCTGATGGAATGTCTTTGTGTTTTAAAGCTATTCAAACCCTTCGCTGGCAGAGGCGGTTGGACGCTGTATCAGCCAGCGCTCAGCTAACAGACTTTGGGTTTGCTTTTTTACAAGTGCTTCTTTCTTCCCAGCCACATCCTTTGTATTTTACACAGATTTAGCCTGGGATGCCGCAGCCCGGTGACCGTAAAATGTCAACAGAGACCGTTTAAGAGAGGGGCAAACGTCAACAGAGCCATAAAATGACAGACTGAGAAACGGAGGTTACGCAGCCACAAAAGGAAATCGTAGGATGTCACTTGTCAAAACGTTGATGGCTAATAACAATCTGAAATGTTTAGATGAGTGTCTAAAAAGCCAAGGAATCCATGAAAACTTCTTCAATTGGAAGAAGAAAAAACAGTAGCTGTTTTGCAACAGCAATACAAAGTAAAAGTCACCAGTATACTAAACTATAAGAAATTAATACTTTTATTAAATGAGACATTAAACTGATCAAAAACGACAGTAAAGACATTTTCAATGTTTACATTTCAAATAAATGCTGTTCTTTTGAACTTTGTATTCATTGAATAACAAGCAGCACAACTTTTTTCAACATGGAAAATACTAAGAAATGTTTCTTGAGCAGTAACTCAGCATATTAGAATGATTTCTGAAGGATCATGTGACACTGAAGACTGGAGTAATGATGCTGAAAATTCAGCTTTGATCACAGGAATAAATTATATTTTACAATATATTAACACAGAAAACAGCTATTTTAACTGTAAATATATTTCACAATATTGCTGATTTTACTGTATTTTTTAACAAATAAATGCGGTTTTGGTTAGCAGAAGAGACATTCTTTCAAAAGCAATAATAATCTTACTGACCTCAAACTTTTGAATGGAAGCGTAAATACACAAAACATTTATAACTCTGCAAAAAATGCTTTTCTTACTTAAATTTTTTGTCTTGTTTCCAGCCAAAATATCAAAAAAATTCTTAAATCAAGAAGGATTTTCTAGACAAGTAAAAATAACTGTCTTGTTTTCAGAAAAAACAAGTCAAAATGAAGTGAGTTTTTGCTTGAAACAAGCAAAAATAATCTGCCAGTGGGGTAAGAAAAATAATCTTGTTTTCTGTTTGACATAAGATTATTTTTCTCACCCCATTGGCAGATTATTTTGCTTGTTTCAAGCAAAAACTCACTTCATTTTGACTTGTTTTTTCTGAAAACAAGACAGTAATTTTTACTTGTCTAGAAAATCCTTCTTGATTTAAGAATTTTTTTGATATTTTGGCTGGAAACAATGACAAAAATATCTAAGTAAGAAAAGCAGTGAAAATATATGAACAAAAAAAATCAAAGCTTTACGCAATTGGAAATTTATGTAAGTTTCTTTGGTAAAAGCAACTTCTCCGATGAGACTGAGTTTGAGAAACTCTAGTTAATATAATCACGCTGAGCCTCTTTTCCACTTTATAAAAAAGAGAAAGAAAATGAAGCAAAATAAAAAAAAAGAATGAAAAAGTCTTTTGTAGCCTGAAAGAAAATCCTCTGCTTAAATATTAACATCTTCATATTGTAATATCACTAGTGCTGTGTTAAAAACCATCCCGAGTGTTGGAAAGTCAGGTAGGGTTTTTCTATTTATGACGTTGTGGATGTATTCAGGGCACAGAATCTTAGCTCTCTGGCTGACCGAGGTTATAAAACGTCTTCATTTATTTCGCAGGATAATTACGCTTGGCATTAACCGACAAAAATGTGCCACTGGCAGCCTATGAGAGAACAGGGATCCAGTTGTTTGGGTCAGAGCGCTTCTTGCCAAGTCCGACATAAAATCCTTCTGCCATATAATTAAAAAGTGGCTGCAGGAATGCATATTCCCATTTTACACTTACAAGTCCCCCAGCAGGCATGTATATAGATATATATACTCCTGATTCACATGAAGCTGACGGTGTAGCATGAGAATGACCTGCAAATGTGGCTCTTATTCATCTACAGTTTCCCAAACCTCTTCATTTATTTCCATTATTCCTCTGGCAGCTGTTAAAAGCCTCCGAGATGGAGAGTATTATGGAAATGGCACTTATAATAGCCAATGAAGGCGTATCTATTTGGTTTCCAAACAACTATCGGTTGCTAAATGAAATTCTGTTTATTTCTGCTGGAACTCTGTGACCGTATTCATCGCTTGATGCAAACGCAACGGCCATTTTTCTTCCTGTCATCTTTCAAGACGTTGGGATGCAAATTAGGAGCAATCAGTGCTTGGAAAACATACTAAATCACAGGTGATGATTCATAATGGAAGAAGACAGTTTTCGGTTCATGCATCAGTCGGCATGAGCATGTCAAGCGGCTGATTTGTAGCCAAAAAAAAGAGACTGACTTGCATGACATCCTACAGATCACCTGCAACCATGGGTTTCTCATGTAACCTGTATCATCCGCTTGACATTCTGCTCTGTCTGTACACATAAGCCGGAGACATCTGGAAGTCAAGTAATTAGCCAGACGAGCCTTCAAGCTAGATGAGGAACAGTCCGGTTCGACGCCTACACATAATAAAGTGGGCCTGCATTGAGCGACCGCCTCCGAAGCATCCTCCACAATATGGATTACCATGAATTCAGCTACAGATTGTGTTTTATCATCTGAAAACAGTCTAGTATGGCTTCAACTTCTCGAAACTGAACGTACACTTCAAAAACACTTCTTACTGTTCAATTTTTTTTTTTAGGAATTTCTCCTAGGAGTTTCTCTAAAGAGAAACAAATCACATATAGTATAGAGCTATAAAATGAAGTACACTTGTCAGATAATTTGGTCTTGGATCAATTGATGAGAAATCGTACCCGTGGGAACTTTTTCGCGAGACGCGAAATACGTACCAATAAGTACATATCACTGCAATTTCCAACAGAAATGAACACTAGAGGTTGGTAAAACAGTGAGCACTTGTAATCATTTTCACACACAGTTATGATTACAGCTATGTTTCGCTTTCCAGAAGTAACAAGCTTGCTCGGTAGCTCAGCCGGCACAGAACTGGACTTAGGATGCAGAATCTTTGGGGACGAATCCCATATAAAACATGACTCATGCTGAAAGATGAGATATTAAACTAAAATTTTATTTAAAAATTCAAATATATATAAAAAAACTAATTTATTTTATTAAATTAAATTAAAAATAAAATTAAAAATTTAATCAAATTAAATTAAATATCTCTAACTTTTGATTTCAAAAAGTTATCATTTCTCCATTAATATCATTGCAGTGTGCAAATGTAATTATATTTACAAAACTAAAAATTTATTTCAAATTTCAAAAGTTTATTTAAAAAATATTTCAAATATTTTTTAAAAAAAGATGGTCAAATTGAATTGAATTGAATTGAATTGAATTGAATTGAATTTTTGTCTGCAACAGAAACAAGTTTCCAAAACACTCCCCTGTCTGTTATTGGTCAACAAACGTATAGCCCCACCCCCAAACTCATACCATTGGTTGAGCTAATGTTACTGTGCCAGGCTGCTCAAACACACAGATTTTAAAACCACCACAGAATTGTGGGTTGGAATCAAACTATACAAATGTCTTACAAACTATCTGCTTATTAAAATGGCCGTAGAAGAACGTATTTTAACATGGCAAACATTACACACATCACCTTAAACCAAAAAAATATCCAATTTCTTTGCATTCAGTGTCATTGCTCTCAGTGACAAACACCGAAACATTATAGAAAAATCCAGTCTGATTTCAGTCTAAGGAAGAATATAATTAGCTATGTTTCCTTCCAAGTTATACATGAAAGTTAAACATTTTGGAAATTTTATTCACATCTTGGTGTTTCAATCCAGCAGTTTTAATGCGATTTCCCAATATTTGCATTAAAACACATGGATAGAAGCCTGACTAGCGATGTCTGTCATGTGAATGATGTAAGACATAAATCTATCAGTGCTTAAGACAGCGGGTTAACAGAGTATGACAGCTTATGCTATCTACGTGTACTTTAACACACCTCCAGCTCAACTTCCTGACGCTATTTCGTGTCTTCCAGCATGAAGAGGCTCGTTACTTTAAACGGCTTGTTCTCGTGTTCTCATTCACTCGGCTCCCAAGAGGACGCCTATAAGTCTCAGGGCTAAGTGCTTCCATTAAAACTTCAATGAGCTATAAAACCTATGTAAATTCATTTCCTTAATCATACTTATGATACTTGGGTCACGTACAGCAAACTGCTTTTAGTTGCAAAAGTGCTCCCTTAACAACTTCCCTATTCACACACAGGAAGCTCTTTCCAGGTCTCTGATCCAAATCATTTCAGACATTTAAAGCTCCAAAGATCAAGAGGGCTGCTCTACACAGGCAGCTTTTTATACTTAAAACATTTCGATATTTGATTTTAAGGACCTTTTTGTTTACTTTTGCATGCTAAATCATTTTGGTCGCCACTTGAAATGCATTATAAGTTCCTCAAGAAAACGGTTGCTTTAGCAGCTTGTGTAACCAATCATAAACCTTGAGCATAGAGAAATAATACAACAGCACACTGCTAAAACGTCTTACTGTTAAAAAAACCCTTCACTATATTGATAGAGAAGCACCTCATCATTATTTTATGAAGGACAGACTTTGGCTAAAAAAACAAAAACAAAACAACAACCAAAAACAACAACAACATTTTTAAATATGATTGTTTTGATTTATTTCAATATTTGATTTTATGATTTCATGTTTTGTAAAATAAAATAAAAACACTCAAGAAGTCAATTGTTTTAAAAATATATACTATTTGGTCTAAATAAAAAAAAAACAACTAAAAACTAAAATACATTTAATTTTTTTTTTTTTTTTAATATTTACTATTTTGTCAAAATAAATAAGAAATAAAACACTAAAAGCTAAAAGCAATTGTTTTTACACAACCACACACACACACACACACACACACACACATATATATATATATATATATATATAAATAAATCATTTTAATGTTTGGTTTTAAAGCCATTTTTCTGGTCGCCTGCACTTGAAATGCATCATTCAATGTTCTCCAGAAAAATAACTACTTTAGCAGCTGATGTAAGAAATCATAAACAATGACCATAGAAAAACAACACAATAACATATCACTAAAACATCCTACTGTTAGAAAACAATCACTACACTTATAGAGAAGCATCTCATCATTATTTTATGAAGGACGTCCAGCCTGTTCTTGCTTAAACCCTGTACTTCAGTCTCCTATACACGTCTGCTCCCCGATGTTAGCAGCAGTGGCTCTTTTACGACTCAAGTCATGTACACAGTGATGGAAATAAATTGGGTGTAGAGCAGAGACCCATGAGTGCGGTTGCCAGAAGCGTACAGGAAGAATCAATGTAGCTGCAGTGCTGCGTTTGGACGAGAGCGCAGACAATGCATCTTTACATTTGAGTCAGATGGCCGCTGCGTGTTTACCTGCTGCTATCAGACCATGAGCACTCATTTGCACTGATATTTTGTCATCAGAGCTGTTGATTTCTGTAGCTGGTGCAATGCTTGGATCACGAACTGATTCATTAAAGCACAAAACACAAGCAAACAGGGCAATGAGCAAGTTAGCAAATGTTGTATGGTCAGCCCTCAAAGCTTGCCAGATCTCTGGGGGTTTTCTGAAAATGGGCCTGTGGGTTCAGGGTTTTATAGCTGAGGACTTAATGGATCTCTGATGGAGTCGAATAATAAGCAGAATCTGTTCCACCTGTTCAACATTGTACTTTATAAGCATCACTAGAAAACTGAGACAATGAATGTTTGAAATACTGTACTACTCATGCAATATAAAGTGTAAAAGTATGCAAACACATACAGTGTATCCCATAATGCAATATAGAATAACTAAAACTTTCCATTTACAGTATGACAAATAAATCGGAAGCAGTAGCATCTTCCTGACTCGTTTGATTGGACTGCCAGAAGATTAGACTTTTTAAAAAAAAAAATTTTAATTATAAAAAATTCTAAAGATCCACCACTATCATAACAACTGCCAATAATAATAATAATAATAAATAAGTATATGTATGTGATATTATTATTATTATTATTATTATCTTTACAAACATACAGTGTTTACTATTGATGAGAGTTATTTATTGTTTAAGCACTGTTTCTGGTGTTATAAAGAATATAAAGACTCCAACAAAACTGAACTGAAGGCCAAAAAAAAAAAAAAAAGAAAGAAAAAACACTCCAAAACTCTCCAAGGCAATTTGCAGTGATGGTCAGCTGTGCAAAATGGAATTAATGTAATGGACTGCTCTCATGGTGCAATGATGGGTCACTCCTTTGTTAAACCTGAGATTTCTACATTTGTCTGTTTGTAATGTTTGAAACCAACAAGGTTAAGCTTTGCGTGCTAGTCAGCAGCTCACATGACATTTCAACTGCAGCCTACGTGGGCGACCTTATGTAATATTTTATTCATTCAACACTCTTGGGATGTGAGCATCCAGAATAGACTACAATCACAACCTTCAGTCAGAGCAAAACAAAATGACAAATACGCCACATATGGGTCTTTTGCATGATGACAGGTGGATGCTATTGTCTAAACTCAACAAAATTTTGAGTCTCTCATGCCTTTCTTTAACAGGGAATGGTTTCAGAATTTGGCTAAAGTTCTGGCAAGTTCTCTCAAACTTATGAACAAACGTTCTTCCAATAACATTAAGAGAACGTTTGTTCAAAGATATGTGATCTGTAATGTTCTCAAAATGTTCGTTCATGGAACTTATTTTGTGAAATGTTGTGGTTTGGCATTTGTCTAATTTGTTTTTTGTTTAGTTTTAGTTAAACGTGCATCATTTTTTTTTAATGTTAATACTTGTTTCAGAATTTTCAGAGAACATTTAAAAGTAACATTCATACAATGTTTCTGAACTGACAAAATGCAATGTTCCAAGAAAAAATAACCAAGATTTTTTTTTTTTTTTTAAACATTTTACAAACTGGATGTTTTGAAGGTTTAAAGAAGATTCAAAAGTAATGCCCCCATTATGTTTATATAATGAAATGTTCCTATAATGTTCATAACCAAGAAAAAAATGCTTTTAAAACTTTTTTTTTTTAAATTATATAATAAATTGTTTCCTTAACATTATAACCAATAAAAAACATTTTTGGGGAAAAAAACAAAAAACAAAACAAAAACATTTTGAGCATTTAGAGAACATTTATAAAATGAACTATCCCCTTAACAATCAAAAAGGTAAACATTTTGAACATTTTGAGAACTTTCAGAAATTATTTCTTCACAATTAAAAACATAAAACTCTGGGTTACAGGAATCATACAATCTGACAAACAGCAATCGTAAAGGACCAAGAAATCGAACATTGTGCAGCTTTTTCTGTATTTACAGGTCTACGTTATATCAAGGGTCATGAACACACTTTTGCAGCTGGTTAACACGGTTAGTGATCATGTGGGTTAGTCAATGTCAGGCCAAGTGTAAGTGAATACAAGAGCACCATTAAAGCCAATGAAAGAGGTGTCAACAGTTCATTCGTTTCAGACCGACCGCAAATGCTTTTTTAAAGATGCTTCCTACTGCTACAGCTAATCTGTGTGTGTGTGTGTGTGTGTGTGTGTGTGTGTGTGTGTGTGTGTGTGTGTGTGTGTGTGTGTTTGTGTGTGTGTGCAAAGAAAATATCTAGTTAGTTTGAATAAAAACAGTCAAATCCCGCTTTGCCTCGCTCTTTTTCTAAACGAGTCTGGAATCAACTTTTGGAATCAGTTCCAAAACATTACATCAAAGTCAAGAATTCTTGAATCGAAAACCCAAGAAAATTAATGAAAAACTGAGATTATTCACTTTGTACTGGTTCCACCAATAAGCTTTTAATTTCTTTTCATTCCATCTCTCACTGTCGCACTCCAGCAGTCTGTTCAGTGTGTTTTGTTGGTCTCGGTAACTGTACGCTGTTGAATTAGCTGCGTTGGCAGCCGCAGTAATTTGCTGCCACTCCACATCCTCTGTGTTATGAGTAACACTGCCGGAAAACAGCACAAAGATTCCCTTCCAAGCCCTTACTTCTGTGAGGACAATTTCAACTCCCTGATATATGAGGCTATTTGTCAGTTAGCAAACCCATTTTTTCTCCAAACAAGCAACTGATCGGACATTTACTACAGGACAGTCCCTACAGAGCAACCTGAGTTTAAGTGCTTTGTTACCAGCTATTTATACCAGACACACAGACTTACGTATACTGCTGTTCAAAAGTTTGTGGTTGGTAAGTTTTTTTTAAGTCTAAAGATGTTAAGTCTAAAGGCTGCATTTATTTGATTAAAAATACAGAAAAAACAGGAATATTTTGACATATTATTACAATTTAAAATATGTGATTTCTATTTGAATATATGTTAAAATGTAATTTATTCCTGTGATCGAAGCTGAATTTTCAGCATTATTACTCCAGTCTTCAGTGTCACATGATCCTTCAGAAATAATCCCAATATGCTAATTTGCTGCTCAAGAAACATTTCTGATTACTAACAATGTTGAAAACAGTTGAGCTGCCTCATTTTTTTGTGGGAAAGAATAGTGTTCAAAAGAACAGCAATTATTTAAAATATTTTTTGTGACATTATAAATGCCTTAATTATCATTTTTTATTAATTTTATGTATTCTTGCTGAATAAAAAAAAAAAAAAAAAAAATTACTGACCTTAAAATTTTGAACAGTAAGACTTTCGTGAACCATAATGGAAGTAATACACATCCTACATAAATTCAGCCAAATAATACAAATTCTGTCATCATTTACTCACCCTCATACTATGTTTTTGTGTCTTTTTTTGAAGCTTGAAAACTTCAGTCTCCATGCATTGTAATTGCTCGAAAAAAAAAGAGTGAGTAGTAAAGTGGTTTGGAACAACATGATGGTGAGTAAATGGTGCCAGACTCTTCATTTTTAAGTGAATTATCCCTCTAATGAGAGGATGGACTTAACATCTTCCTTAAGTCTCGCCAGTACAGATATACAGCACAAAACTACTCAGAAAACAAGAGAAAGTACACCAGCGGATGAAAGAGAGGAGGGAGAGATGGAGGGAAGGCTGGAAGCCATAAGACAAATGACGGAGGTAAAGTGAGAGGAGGGTTGGATGGCTTACGCTGTGTTGCATCGTCCTCCAGACAATCCTCTGGGATGCGGAAGCAAAAAACAGAGGAAAAAAGGGATTTCATTGAAAGTGGAGATGAGAAAGCATACCACGGACAAACACATGATAAATATGCATTAGACAGAAAAGCAATATGCACGATTACATTTGATGAATGGCATTGTTGGGATATTCCATCCCATTCCCCTCGGTCTAAAAAACCAAGCACATCTCCTTTACACACAAACACTTCTCTCTAACTCAACATTTATTTAACCGTCACGTCTCTGCATTATAAATTCCAGGGTTAACTTTAAACTCATCCAATGCACAGCTGAGTGGAAAAAAGCACTCGCACATATTGGATAGAAAGTCATTTTACATGAATTCTCCCAGTTAGCTGGAGGCTAAAATAAGATTATGCACAAATGCAATCTTGTTCTACTTTTAAGTCAAATTCATATTCTCATCTATTCTTGTTAGGTATTATGAGTCAGAACACTTTATTCCAGTAGAGCAACTCTTAGATGCTACTTCATTATAGGCCTAAAAATAAATAAATAAATAAATGAATACGTTAGCACAAAAAAAAAAAAAAAAAAAAAAAATGCATACATCATACATGGAATGTTTTAGTTGGATGTTTTAAAATCGTTCAGGGAACATTCAAAAGTAACATTTCAATAATAATTTCAAAATGATTAAATGGAATATTCTCTGTTCATATAATCAAGAAAAACATTTTCAAACATTTAAAATGCATCTTGTTCTACAAGTCAAATTCAAATTGTATCTATTCTTGTATTATGTATTATGAGTCAGAGCACTTTATTCCTCTACTGGATTAATTAAAGCCTTTATGTATAATGTATTATAAAATGTATGTTGTTGTGCATTATAACTTTTCATGAGCAATTGTAACCAAAGTTAAAATGCATTATATTATTGGAAGGTTTGTTTTTGTTTTGTTAATGCATTATATGTTCTAAAGGTGTAATAATTAATAGATAAGTATTATAATGTATCATATACAGTAATTACAATTATTCATAAGACCATACAATGCATCATAAGGTTCATTACAAGGGATATAAAAATACATTAAGTAAAGTGGTACCAGCAATTTTATTTATTTATTTATTGTTTGTTTGTTTGTAACACTGACTACTTGTTTCAGAATGTTCATAGAAACATTCAAAAGTAACTTTTGCATAATGCTTGCAAAATTAAACATTATGGAATTGTTTTCAAAATGGAACATCCCCTTAATGTTCATATAACAAACAATCAAAAATGAATGAATGAATGAATGAATAAATAAATAAATAAATAAATACATACATACATACATACATACATGTTTTACAAGGTTTAAAAAGCATCTTGTTCTACTTTTAGGTCAAATTCATATATATTTTCATCTGTTATAAGTATTATAAGTAACTCGTGTTAAATGATAAAATGGACTGCTCCCTAAATGTTTGTATAACCCAAGAGAAAAAGGGAATCTTGTTCTACTTTTAGGTCAAATTAATATTTCCCTGTTTTCTTGTTATGCATTATGAGAATGCTGTATTTCCAGTAGAGGAACTCAATACACTCAGACACTACTTCATTATAAGCCTAAAAAAACAAAAAAACAATAAAATAATAATAATAACCACGAAAACCTTCACCCAACCTTATTAAGCTGGACTTCAGAGCTATTTCTACTTAATTTAAGCCTAAAAAATTTTTTCATCCAGTACCACCACTAAAGTTTTCCCCAGCGACCGCTGCATTCTCTCAGGTCCGACCTGCAAAGGTCACCATCGCCCACTCACGCCTTCCCACGCTGCCCCGCTCTGCCCTCGCTGCCACCCACTCACCAGTCTGTCCAGGCTGGTGCCGGCTGCCGTGGTCGGCCTCTCTTCTGGACTGTAGGGTCTGAAGCGACTGTTGAACACATCCGAGATCCCCCGGGCAGATCGGCCCACTCCAGCTGCTTTGGGATGACCGCATCCCTGAAACACCTATAATTACCAAAGAGGGGATGCATCAGTCCCTGCGGTTAGGGTATAAAAACAGCTATTGTAAAAGAGGTGAAAATGAAGAATGAAGTGCGATGACAAGGAGGTATTTTGCATTGAATTGTTTAATGCAACAGGCATTTCGCTGTAGCTGAATTCATGAACTGATGAAGTGTAAAGTGTAAGTCAAGCTTTAGATAAAAGCATGTGCCAAATGCATAAATGAATGTTTATGCTCATTTGCTCAGTGTGCTCATTTTGAGCTATACACTATATCCTGATTTGACAATCTTAAGGCTACTGCACACTGTCTGAATTTTTCGTCCGAAATTTTCTATATGAAAAAATGCATGCGAAAATGTCTGACTCAGTGTGTAAGGACCTTAACTCTATGCAAATATGTGCATACCTAAAATTTTAACCAGTTTTAACCGGCTTTGTGCATGGCTGAATTTTTAAATCAGTGGCTAAAATAAAATAAAATAAAATTTATAAATTTTCTGCTTTCATTTTAGTTACAGTTTTACTTTTTTGATGTTTTTTTCATTTAAAAAAAAGTCTGAATAGTTAAATTTTAAATTGTTTAATTTTAGTCATTTTAGTTCAAGTTAAACTGAGCAAAAAAAAAAAAAGTTGCCTTGGCATCTAACAGAAATAAAAAAAGTTTAAGCTTTATTTTAAAAATTTTATTTCAGTCATTTTTTTATGTTTTTTATAAACAAACAAACAAACAAATAAATTTGAAAACGAAGAAAAACAAATTTGATTCAGATATAAATTGCTCTACAGAAGACAATGGTGTGAATATTTAGCTCAATTCAACTCAACTTGCTTTTAATTTTTTTATTAATTTTATTTTGTTATTTCATTTTAAGTTCTCTTCTCATCCGATAGTGTCAATGTAGTCAAATTGTTAATACATCTACATTTAGACAAAATACCATTTTTACATAAGTTAAGTGCCTAAATTCATGCATATTAACATTTGATGAATAAAAACAAACAAAAAAATCAATAAATGGTGAAAAACAAATTGTAATTCCAAGGATACTGTGCCTCAAGATTTTCAGCTGGTCAAATCAAAGGCAAACATGTTAGGAATGTGTGTCACGGGAGCAATAATGTATGCTTTGCATTGACGCGCTGCAGTGAATTGTGGGTGAGCTGACAGTGATGGAAGATTTTAATGGCACGGCTGGCTCTTATGGCAGGATGTTGTCTGCACTCTGATATCAGACGATCTGTCACTATGATTACCATTCAGAGTCTCGGGCTGACATGTACACACTGATTTCCATGCTCTCTGTGCATTTTCAGTCAGGTCCTGCTTTCCAGAAGCTTTTAATGTAAAAGCGGAGCACAACACTCGAAACACACCACACAGAGCGTATCCTTTCCTGCTTTTCTTTCTTTCATTCTTTCACATTTGAATCTGACGACCAAGCCACATTTGATTTTTTTGTCCTGGCCTCCGAGTGGAAGTCCATCAGGGAGACATGGCTAATTTGCCTGAATATGAAAGCTCGCGCTGAAAGCTTCGCTACCTGCGGTGTGGCTTTACAACGTGTTTTATGAGCAACATGCATATTTCATCAACATCACCACAAAACATCTGTAAAAAAAATTGCTTGCCTTTAAACTGTAAAACTACACATTTCTGATATATTTGAGAAATCCATCCCTCCGTCCTTCTGCCTGTCCTGTCACTTTACACTCGAATACACTGAAAAGTGTTATCATTTATTTTAAATTGCTTTATTTATTCAGGCAAAAATGGCATGATGGTTTAACTATCAATAATAAATTTAAAAATGACATTTTTTTAGAGAAAAATCTTATTTTTAAAATTAAAAAGTATATAAATTAAATTAATAAATTATAAAGTAAATTAATATATAAGTATATAAATAGACTTTTACTATTAATACTTTTAAATTAGGTTATTAATATATAAATTAAATAGTAAACACATTTTAAAAAAGTATATACATTTCAAAATTGTTAATTCTATAATTGTTTAAATGTAAAAAAATACAATCTATTAAATATATTCAAATGGTTTAGAAAATATATATAATTCATATTTATATCAAAATAATCAACTTAACATAATACATACATACATACATACATACATACATACAGTACTTCACAGTAAAGATCACGTTTCTAAGATCCAATAAAAATGTCTATTTCTAAGAATAGAGTGAGATTTATCCTTGTCTTGCAAATCCTTATTTGTCATTGTCCCAAATAACAAACATCTCAAGACTGCAGATAATAACGGCAAAGTCATGTTCCTCACTAGCGCTCATCTGAAGAACTAAAAATAAGAAAAGATTTTGATTTCCTTCTGGTATGGAAAACACATGGACCTGCTCCAGCCTGAGGAGCTTCAGTCCTTGATGTCTGTGTGTATGTGAATGTGAGCAGACGTACCTTGGATGAAACTTGCATGCTGTTATCCTGCATGGTCATGATGGCCTCAGAGATCTTTACATCTATTGGCTCCATGACGGCCTCGATGTTGAAGGGCCCTTCCAGTCTGTCAGCCACCAGCAGCATGGCATCTGTCATAAACAAGAGACGAGAAACACGGTCATGTACAGGACCCAAGACACACACACACACACACACACACTTGCATTTGTGGTTTACAGGGATTCTCCATAGGCGTAATGGTTTTTATACTGTACAAACTGTATTTTCTATCGCCCAACACCAACACTACACCTAAACCTACCCCTCACAGGAAACTACTGGCAATTTTTGAATTTCATAAAACACTGTTTTGCATGCTTTTTAAGCCTTTTGTTTTACGGGGACACAGGAAGTGTCCTCATAAACCATGTTTACGTTGTAGTACCCATGTCATTATACACATTTGTCTCCTCATAAACCATATATGCCAGTACACACACACAGACACACACACACACTCACTAACTCACTCACTCACTCACTCACTCACTCACACAAACTGACGCCATGAGCCTCTCGTCCATCTACATCCACAGAAAAACACATCCTCATGTTTCTGCAGACAAAACCTCCATATGTGGAATCTTACTGAACGTTAAACACTTTTATTTAAAGTCAACTTGAAAACAATTTTAAATAATGTCTGTTATCACTTATAACATTACTAGGTATATTTCATTAATTCTGAGAAAAAAAAAACATGGCATTGCTTAACTGTCACAATAAGATATTATTGTGACACATACATACGGTATATATAGAATATATAGCAAAGTCAATTTTGGTTTCATGTTGACTTTAAATAACAATGTCTGCTATGTAATAAAAATAAATATTACATCATGAAAATTGCTATTGAAAATAGTGTTATAAGTGTTAACAAGTGTTATCATTTACTTGAAAATGCTGTATATGTTCAGAAAAAAAAATGCCATTAAAAAGGGAAAAAAGAAAAGAAAAAAGTTATTTCATGAAAGCAATTCTGAGTACAACACAATATGCAAATTAAAAAATAAAAATAAAATAACATGCACTGATTGTCCAAAATAATTGATCTAAGAAAGTAAACAGTCATTTTAATTTCATACTGACTTTAAATAAAGTCTGCTATAAAATAAATATTAAATAAAGAAAATCATATTAGCTCTTAAAAGAGAAGAAAAAAAGGAAAAAGTAATTTTATGAAAACATGCAATATGAGGAAAAACCCCCTCCTCAGTCCTCACCTAACAGATGCACAAAATGCACAATTCCAACCTTCAGCAGCTGAGACAAATCAAGACAGTTTAATTACAGCACACGAGCAGCTTCTCTGGCATCTTCCCATTTTCCAGAGTGATTTTGAGGGAAATGTACACATTACTGCCCTGCCAGTGTTACTTATTCTAACAAACTGTCTTTCGCAGCCAGAAACATAATGACTCTCCATTTGTTTAGCTGCGAGGGACGTTATAGAGAGACGATATGTCTCGAGATTTCAAAATATGAACGCGAGGGAATAACCTCAAGGGTAAAATCAATTCGCTGACACTAATTGAATCAATACATTACATGTTTTTATGCCCGTGTGACAGTCGTATATACAACTCCGAGGGCTTGATCGGGAAACCAGGAAGTTTAATGTTCATCGAGCCGTGTCGCTTTCTGAGGGCCTGTTGAGTCTCGTATTTACCACCAGTCCATCTGTTGGACACTTCATACGGTTTACTAGCGTGCCTGTGCATAATAAAGCTTTTTCATTTGCATAATTTCATTTGCTTGATTGCATAACAGACATTGTTATTCAAAGTCAACATGAAATCAAAAATTGACTATTTATTTTTTACTAATCAGCTACCATTTACTTAAATTCTTTATTCATTCATATGTATGTATACACACACACACACACACACACACACACACACACACATATACATATATATATATATATATATATATATATATCTATATATATATATTAGTGTTGTAGTACTCAAGACCAGTCTTATAAGACCTATTTTTTATTTTTTTTTATTTTTTTATTTTTTGAAGGTCTTGGTCTCAGACTAAAAGGACACAGGATTTTATTTCAAGACCGGTCAAGACTACAACTGCAGAGACATCACTAAATTGCTGGTGCGTTGTCTGATTTATTTGTTAACATCATTAATGTAATGATGTAAAAATTCTGGAATTAAATGCAATCAACAACTTATTTCTAATTTGATTTCTTTTGATATTATTGTGCCCAGAGAGGATTCAATGGGGAATTGTGTCAAAAATGTAACCAAAATGAATACAAGTGGCCAAAAAAATTCAAGATATGATTGTAAACAAACATTGTTTTTCATATTACATAAAATTAAGCAACACCAATTTTTTTTCCCACAAATATGAGCACGCTTGCAAAATGCGATATTAATTTTATACAAATGTTATTATATTTTATATATTATGTTATATTATATTTTATATTTATTTATTTTTTTTTATTTTATTTCGGCAATGAAACAAGCTCCAAACAAAGTCCAGCAATCCGTAGCAACTGACACTCCTTAGTACTTTAACACCATGAAGAGAATAGCATGATATTACCATGGTAGACCTATATGTCTAACATGCAAGTAACCCAAGTATTGTATTGGCACCGCAGTATCCAAAATATCTTGGTAAAACATTGTAAGTGACATGGTACTATGGTAACACAATAGCATTGTTTGAAGTACTTTTACAAGAAAGTGTCAAAAAGTTCAATGGTACCATAATATATTTCAAAATACCACGGTATTACTATCATTATCACAGTACATATTTGTAAGGTTCAAGTTCAATACTCTCTTATTAAATCCACTCTAAAAAAAAATCATATGAAGGTGTGTTATTAAAAAAGTACTAGATTCATCTTTACTGATGACAGCTCAATCATCCATCCATCACACAAGACAAGAAAAATGACAAAAAAAGTTACAATGGAGGAAAAACAAGACTCTGCAAGTATTATGAAGTCACTTTTGAAGGTCATGCTGGCTTGTGAAATTTGCAAACAAGCTTTCACAAACGGATGTCATCTATACATATAACCCAATCTCACTGCAGTCCAGTGTGAAAGTATTTAAGCAGACAAAACACTAATTAACTGTAGCTAGGAAACAAACTTTAGAAACAGTGCATTCGTACAGAATTGCTTGAACAGTAAAGACGAGGTGAACCGAGGTGAAAACAAGACAAACAAATTATAAATGAAGACCTCTGAAGACGCATTCAGCATCTGAACCCGCCGGTTCTCCATTACAGCTCTAATTTTCACAGAAGCAACTAAAAGCAATTCACTTCAGTAAACGACTGATCCGTGGATCCAATTTCACAAGTTTTATGCATCTATTTATTTTATGCAACATGAAGCAATTATACTGAAAGACCATTAAAAGCCAAAAAGTATTAGAGAGATACCGAATATACTTCTATGATGGTAATAGGATCTGACTGTAAAGCCTGCAGTGAAACAGATAAAGCAGGCACAGGCCAGAATATTGTGCTTTCAGACTATATGCATAACTTTATGGATGATGGAACAATAATACACCAAACCACCTGATTCCTGATGCATGTGATCTCAATGGTGCAGAAAATGCAACAAAATACAGTCAGCCCTGACTGTCCTTACTGTCCTAAAGTGCAGCAAAATGACATGCCAGAGGAGGCAGTGCATCCATCGCTGTGATTGGCCGATCACACTGTAAACGCAATCGTGTCATCTATCATGTTCCCGCAAATCTGCATGGATTGGATCAAACTGATGGACAGATTGATTCGGAAATCAGGTTTTTATTTAATAGTAAATTAAATTATTTACTACTACTACTACTACTACTATTATTATTAATAAATGAAAAATTTTGTATTAATTTAAATTGAATTATTTTATATTAATTCATTTCATAATATTTTAATAAACATATACAATAATTCATACATATTACCTATAAAATATTAATAAATTAATATTAATAAATACATTTTAATATGAATAATAGGCAAACAACAGTTCGTAGTAAAAACAACAACAATAATAATAATGATAATAATAATAATAATAAAGTTATAAATATACTTTTAACTGCATTATTGTAGATATTTTGAAGATATGTGTTAAAACATAGATGGTTAAAATGTATTACCACAATATAAACACAATTTTTAAAAAGTATATTATCATTGTTTATATGTTTATTTCTACATAAACATAAACATATAACAATGTTAAAATAAAATACAAATTTAATAATAAATAAAGAGAATATAGGTTAAATTTAAAAAAAAAAAGAGTTAAACTAACATTACAATCACCTGCAGAACTTAATGGCACAAATAGAAGGTTATTTATTTATTTATTTATTTATTATTTTAACTCTAATGGAATAATGTGATAAGTATTTACATACTTTTATAAATATTTTTTATAAAGCTATTAATTAAAGGACTCATATATACACATATATATATATATATATATATGTATATATATATATATATATATATATAATTATTATTATTATTAACCAAACAACAGTTAATATATTAGTAGTATTATATTACTATATTACTGTAGTTGTGCGTTTAAAAAATCAGGTTAAAACATAAGATTCATATAAACATAGGATATATTATAGTATTGGTTGCATGTTTCATTAACCCGGAAGCTGTGTTAACATTAAATAGAAATGTAAAATGCAATGCAGTTCACACTGGACTAAAAATGTGAGCATGTCAAACCTAGAAATGTGACATTGGCTCCTCATTTCTGAAGAGCAGATGCTACTGATCCCTGCCGTACAATCATAACGGCTCTTCTTCATATCAATATGATAATATTACATATACCGGGGCTCAGCGAAGAAATAAAATCAAACCTAGCCTGAAGTATTCCTTTTCACAGTGTATGATAATTTATTAATGAGCGCCATATATAGCAGCTCATGCTGAATTGTTAATTATGGAGGCAGTTGAGTGAGAACGGATAACGCATTGCAAAGTTCATTTTATGCACTTGGAAAAAGTCCTGGCCGAAATTATTCATTATCAGCCTCCGCTTCCTCTTTGCTTCATAAAAAGGGCTCTAGTTTTCATTATCGCGCTCTATTTCTGTCGACAACAAAGGGACGGATTTGAGAGGACGAAGGTGGGAAGGTACATGTGAACTATCTTTCCTCCCGTCGGCCAAATTACTCTTGACTGGACCTGGGCACAAATCGATGGTGAAGACAGATGATTCGCCAATCTCACAGTCCTGTCATTAAACCTCTGTGTTATTAATTTGCGCTCACATGGAACCTATTACAGCAAACTGGATGATGGCATTGATCAGCACGAGCTTTCCATGAAAGCGGCCAGAGAAAAAGCATTTGATCTTTTCATTTGGTCCTAGCCTTCGGTTGAACTCATAAATGCCCCCGGAAGAAGGACGTGATGGATACGTGTTTCATTTACGAACAAAAGAGGGCGAGAAGTGCTCACAAAAGGCTGATTTAAAACTTGATTGTCAAATAAAGGTGCATTGTGGGTTGACTCGTGGCGAACGAGCGACTACGGGCCACGGAAACTCAACGCAACGGCACGGTAATGGCACAGGCAATTAAAACTTGGAGGGTTTCATTGGCACACTGCGCCATAATGTAGGTCAGCTGAACATCAGTGACTCGCTGGAGAGAAAGCATTGAGCTGCCATGTTGAATGAGGTGGAAATGCAAACGCCACTTCAGGGGAAACTCGATCCTGTAATGTGATGGACGCGTTACGCTCTCAGATGTCTGGAATGCCAAGTGAAAATGGATGTAAGCTAAGATTCGCTCCAATCTTGAGTGGTTGATTTTTCACATCAGCACAAATCTGTAATGCCATGGAAAACACAATGCCTATTTCTACTGTAATACAAATCTGTACATGTATACATTTGTGCATGCTTTTATCTTATATAGTAAGAAAGATTAGAATTAGTGCATGCCAAAACATAATGACAACAATAAAACAAAAGTTGTCTGGATGTTATGCCAACCCCATTACAACACTTTTTAATTAAATGAAATGAATCCGAAAGTGAATTGAAAATGAATTTGAGGGTAATTACAGAAACCCACTGAACTGAGAGAGAAAATGTGAATTTGACTTTATAGCTCAAATATTATTGCTTATTTTAAACTTCATAGTGTTTTGGTCTTTACTCTGAGGTGAAAAAATGCTTCCAAAATGTAGGCAATGGATGATAAAATGAATAAAATAAAATAAAATGAAGACTTGTTTAATAAAATAACGAATATAAATGTTGAATTTAACTATATGCTAAAATGCTAAAAACAAAACAATAAAATAGTGAAATAAAATAACTAATTATTTAATAAAAAAAATAATTAAATGTTCCATATGGACTTAAAATAAAATAAAATAAAATAAAATAAAATAAAATAAAATAAAATAAAATAAAATAAAGGGTAATTATGGAAGCCAGTCCCCTCAATCCAAAAAAACAAAACAAAAAAAAAACCCTATAGTAAAGTAAAAAAAAAAAAATAAAATAAATAAATAAATAAATAAATAAACGAGTAAACCAAGAACTTGGAACAGTATGTGACTAAGGAGTCGGTGCCCATCAATGGACGATATTTACAGTCAATAGTGGAAGACTGTCTTGCTGCATCAGAAGTACGTTCTTTTAAAGTATACATACTTTTAATGCAAAGTATGCAAACTGAGAAGTGGCATACAATTACGATCCATAGGCCCAAATTCCACATCCTGTATCCTGTCGGTAATTAAAAAACACAATTCCATAGACTCTAACGACTTTCTTCTTTCCTTCCTCCAACATCCCCTTAAGCTACAGAGTGTGAGCGCGCTGAATATAAGAGCGCAACGATCAGTACTAATTACTTTTGTGCATTAGCTCCCCCAAACCGATTCAAATTCAAAGGCAGAATGACAAAGCTACATGTATATGGCACTTACTAAAAGTGCTTCCTCTCTGAGTGTGTCCTTTAAGGCTTGAAGTGTGGTCTGGGAGGAGGCAGTTTAATCACGGGTCTCTCCATCTGTGTGAATGGACCCGCAGCGCCTGCACAGCGCTCTCTGTTTGGACCTCGGCCTTTGAAGAGCACTTCTGTTTGTTTACTCGGAGGACTCAAATTGGCCGTGATGCTTGGTTAGATTTCCATCAGGAGCTCGCTGGAGGTCAGAGCCAAGGCCTCGCCGGGGACGGTGGAGTCTGAGGCTGCTGTGGCCATTACATGCAGGTGCCGCTCCGCTTTACTCTCGACTCGAGATTTACTGTTTGATGGCTGAAGGTGGACATATCGTGAAAAACTACATTTTCTTTCCATATATCAAGCTATATCAAGGGATCTAGATATACTCAATATTATTTAGTTGCAAAAAACAAACTACCCAAATGTTTGTAGTTGCAAGGATTTTTGAACATTTTGTATGCATACACATGCAGATATAGATGCCTATTAAAAACTTTGCAAATGCAGAGTTTTTGATAGTTTGCCTTTGGCAACAAAATATTATTTTAGAATTATTTAGAATTAGAATGTATTTATATATTTATTTTTTAGGAATTTTGTATGTTATTTTCTCATTTTATATTAATTTCGGTTTTATTTATGTTAATATTTAAATTCATTTCGTTATTTTATTTACAAAAATTTAATTTAAAATGTAATTTTTTTTTTTTTAAGTTTTAGAGTAGTTTAGATGTAATGATCCTGATAGTAATAACCCTGACAAAGGAAACATTAAATTGATCAGTAGTGACAATGAAGACTGTTAAAATGACTTGTGATTTACAAATGAGTTATCTTGAAATTTTATTAATCTGAATAGAATCCTGAAATAAGAAGTGCCATATTTTCCACAAACAAAGCATCTTTAACACTGATAACAAGAAGATTTTTTCCCCCTTGAGCAGCAAATCAGCATAAAATCAAAGGAATAAATTACATTTTACAATATATTCAAATAGAAAATAGTTCTTTTAAATAGCAATAATATTTTATATTTTTAACTGTATTTTGGATCAAATAAATGCAGCCTTGGTGAACAGAAGAGACTTCTGTATGAAACATTAAAAATCTTAACGAGCCAGGTGATTAAGCTAGTCATTTTTTTTTTTTGATATACATGAGCTGACTGATAAATATTTGAGTGTAAATAACAAAAAAAAAAAAAAAAAAAAGAGTTCTTGGGTAACTATTGTATGCCAATTATAAAATAAAACATTCATTTGATAACATAAAATGCTTCCTGTGGAAAATGATTTTGCTGTTGTAATGCCTCTCATCCTTTTTGTCCTTAATGGCCTAGTAAATATTATTAATTTAATTTGCCAAATGCTGAAACATCCTCCACCATTAACCTGCCATTAATATCACATTTTATAATCGTTAAAAGCATAGAGCTACAGCAAAGGGATTTCTTTATCCACAGACGGGAAATCCTGCAGTCCACCACCATCAAGGTTAAGTTTTTTTTTCCCTTCTGAAAAAAAAAAAATGTTCAGGGTAAAGATAAAAATAAGGATAAGAGATGGAGGTCGAGGGAGGCTAGGGCTCTATCAAGGGATTTCATGGACAGGAAGTGTTAAGTACACGGGGCGAACCTCTCGGCATGAACTGTAGCGCAGGAACGACGGCTCGCCGGCACAGACTCAGAATTGATGGCTTTCATTTGCTGGGAAACATCGGCGCTCAAAGGTCCATCAGCGTTTCTACAAAGTGTCTCGTTTGGGAAGATCAAGCTGTTCTGTTGACACAAATAAGCGAAAATCGAATTCTTAAATGACCAGTTAATGGCTTCCAAACAAACTATTTCAATAAACTGGCAGAAAAGCAATACACTTCAAATTTGTATGTCACAAAACGGAGAGGATTTTACATAGAAAGTAACCCTTTAATTTGGTTAAAACTACTAAATGATAGACTGGTTTAACTCTGCACTGCAAAACATGATTTACTTCCTCAATATTTTTGTTTCGTTTTCCAGTACAATTATCTCAACATTCTTAAACCAAGCTAAAGTAAAATTACAAAAAAATTACACTGATTACAAAAAGAAAGAAAGAAAGAAAGAAAGAAAGAAAGAAAGAAAGATACTAAGTCTTGTTTTCTGAAAAATGCATCAAGCTTAAAAATAAAATTATAAAAAATAAATAAAAAATAAAAAAAAAACATCTGCCAATGGGGTTAGAAAAATAAACTTCAAAAAACGTCTTGTTTTCCAGTACAATTTTCTCAACATTCTTAAACCAAGCTAAAGTAAAATTACAAAAAATTAAACTGACGACAAAAAATTAAATTAAATTAAACAAACAAACAAACAAATAAATAAAGATACTAAGTTTTGTTTTCTGAAAAATGCATCAAGCTTAAAAAAAAAAAAAACATCTGCCAATGGGGTTAGAAAAATAAACTTCAAAGGGAAAACAATATTATTTTTCTTGCCCCACTGGCAGATTTTTTTCTTGTTTTAAGCAAAAACTCACTTCATTTTGACATATTTTTCACAAGTTTCAGAAAACATATGTAGTTTTACTTATCCAGTGCTTATCGAGTAAAACTGTTTGGCCATATTAATATTTTTGACACAAATAACTTGGAAAAGAAAGTCACAGTTTATGACTTCCAAATAATATTTCAATAAATTGGCAGAAAAGCAATGCACTTCTGATTTATGAGTCACAATGACAAGACGGAGAGGATTTTCCACAGTAAGTACCCCTTTAATTTGGTTAGGCCAAAACAGATTAGGCCGGTTTCACCTTATAATGTAGATCTTGTTTGACACATGAAATTTAAAGGTCTCTAAATGATCAAAACGTTGCAGAAAACATGTTGCGCTCAACGCTTTCTGTTGTCTAAATGATAGTTTAGACTTTTAACAAGTACACTGTAAAAAAAAGTTGGGCAAACTTAAAAGTTTTAAGGCAACCAGCTTCAGCAGATTTTTGAGTTTTCTCAACTTCTTGTTTTAAGTTTATACAACAAAAAGTTGAGAAATTTCCTAAAAAATAAGTTGAGAAAACTCAAAAATCTGCTGAAGCTGGTTGCCTTAAACATTTAAGTTGGCTCAACTTTTTCTTTTTTTTTTTTACAGTGTAAAAAAAACTAAAACGTTAACCTTCAGGTCATAGTTTATGTACTTTTTTTTTTTTTTTTGCTCAGTTTGGGCCTTTAAGGTGTTTTTCCTTCATATTCTCACTATAAGCCTGATGTATCAAATGTGATACTCAACATAACACCAATAGAGTATTTTTGTTTGCATCAGATGTTACATCAACAAAACACGACAAGTGCTGTCATCATTTCCCACTTTATTATGAACATGCATATCACAAAATATAATTTAGTCTGTGCCAGATGAGCCTCGACAGACTGCTTCCCGGAAATTATCCTTCGTCAATTTGACCCACTCGAAAGCAACTGTAAGATTCCCAAACTGGGCCTAAGATGATTTAATTTGTTGATTTGGACAGACTGTAGTGCATTTTATTCAACAAACGTAACATGAGCCAAACATCAGTCGAAAAGCTGCGGCTGTGTAATTGAAGTAATTGCTTCCTAACCGAAAGCAGAAGCGAAGAAGCACAGCTGCTCCATTCATCGCATTCAGATGCCCAAGACGTGACGTCAAAGCGCTCAAAACTGTTGTTGTGCGTGTTGACAAAATGTGCGTCTGAGAAAACAAGCCGTCGCAAAATGACACAGTTGGTGCTCTTGATGGCAGATCAGTGCAGATAAGCGTCTTTTGATATGTCAGACACTCTCTGACTAAATGCAGGGTTTGTATACTTTGCAAATAAGGCTTGATTGTAGCGTTTCTAAGAAAACGGCACTACGAGCGGCCCGGCGATCGGAGGTGTAAAAGCGTCTTTATGAGACGCACGGATCCCGACACTGAGATTCTGTTCTGGCGTGCTTGTTTTGGGTGGAAACACACCTCCGATCCACGCTAGCGGAGCTCTTTTAAATCAGACCTGACGGATATGTAAACAGTCCCTGGAAGGAATGTGTGAAGGCGTTAAAAGACGACAGAAAAATGATTTAGAAGTTTGAGGAGTTTGAAACAGACTCCAACGTCAGACACTAAAATGTTCAGACCTACATTTCTGCTAACGTCTAGTGCTTAATTTAATTCAGAGTGATTTCCCATGTCTAGGTCAGGATACATTTTTAAGAAAATAATTGGCAGTTTACAAAATAAATTAATAAATAAAATAAAATAAAATAAAATAAACATCCTGTCCTTATTGGTAGCTCACAAAAGCATGTCCTGTTGTAATTCACCCCAAAAATAATTAGATTTTGCATAAAGAAAAAGAAATCCTTTTCGAGCTTATTAAAAGAAAATTATTTTTCTTTTTGCACTGTGACAGTATTTTCATGACTATATTAAGGCCTATTCACTCTAAAAGCAAAATGATAAAGCAAAACAAATCATACAAGAATGTTCTATTCACAACAAATATTTGTCAGGCTGAACAAAAAGTAAATTAGTTCAACAGACACAATTCAAAGAGATATGTGGAGCTGCAGCAGCTCCAGACGTTTGACAAAATTTGTGCCTTATTGGATGAAGAAAAAAAAACCCAGCCAATTCTTGGAAATAAAACCTCTTGCTTGCATTTAATATTACTGGTAATTTGTTTTGTTTTTTTCTTCTTCTGCAATATTGTATTAAATTAGATGTTTCTTCACATAATGGTAATGAGAAGTGGGGAAAAGTTCTCATGTCACAAAACAAAATTATATTTATATATTTTTTTAATATAAAATATAATTCTTTAATTTATGTAATTAGCGAAATATAATCCCATTTATTATATCCTATATCTATCTATCTATCTATCTATCTATCTATCTATCTATCTATCTATCCTATTTATTTATTTATTTGCTTGTTTGTTTGTTACTCTATGTTGGGTAAACAAAACAAAGCATAAAATAAAATATATACTGGCCATAAATATTTTATTTTTTATTTTATTATTTTACCGGCCCTGAAAATATATTTGCGTTAAAACAAACAAACAAACAAACAAACAAAAAAACAGGCAGAACAAATTGGGGGAACACATCTAATTGCAATTATTATTATTATTATTATTATTATTATATGTATTAAAAATTTCAATAGTAATATTTATTAATTTATTAATTAATTTATGTTAAACCATAGCGGGGAAAACTACAGGGAAACTTATAATATTATAATATTACATTTTACAGAACAGCAGATTGTTGAACCCGAAATGTTCTTGACAGGTTTGGTGATTTTCACCTTCTCAGTCCATTTCTCTCACATCTGCAGTAGTCTCGGGGCCTTCGGCCGGTGTCTACTGTGAGACGAGATCTCAGCGTCTCCAGCCGTCTTCTCTCTGAGGATTACATGGGGTGCTGAACGTGGGTTTGCTGTTTATTGTCTGTCTGCATATAAAGGAGCGTGTGGGAGGCTGCTGGATCCCAGCAGGAATAATTAAAGTGATGGAGCTGTCTTCATCGGCCAAGGACAATTTAGACTTCATCATGAAATAATTATAGAAAGGATCATCAAATACTGTGAATGCTCAGTCACATTTACTCACAGGTACTGCTAAACGGAGCAGGAATACAGAACTACAGTGTGTGTCTCTACAGAGCTGGTAAATACTACAAACTGTGAAGTAAACCTCTCCTTTTCTCCCATGATGACCATCTGTTTACTTGCGTCTTCAGTATACAAATAGCATGCATGCTTTCAGAGGCTTCACATACGCTGTAAAACATTGTTTACCTTGAATCTCTGTTGGGGAAAATGACTTGCTATTGCTGATGCATGCAGCTCTCAAAGCATGGTGTTTTTCCTTTGCAGATTCCATGGATGAGCATATAATAAACTGAAACTGTCACATACATTAACGGCTGAACGGCTGGAGCCTAATGGATTTAACTATGATGCCTGACGACAAACAGACCCCAGCCACAGTGACAGCGTATATGCTTATTAATGTTAAAGGACACTTGTGTTGGCAATAAACATTAATAAAAATATAGAAATGAAGACGGCGGAGAGATCTGCATCTCATCTTCACTGTGAAGTTTAAAGAGGTCAACAACATAAAAAGTACGAAGATCAGCAGAAGGTACAAGCTACTATTAAGTAATTAGGCAAACTTTTCTTTTCAAATAAATCAAATAGCATTTCAAGTTTTTGCTAAAAATATAATAATTATAAATTATTATAAATTTGTTTGTTTTTTGTTTGTGTGTGTGTGTGTGTGTTTTAATGAGAAATGTTGTGTTGGCATCTAATTTAATTTAATTTAATTTAATTTAATTTAATTTAATATTTCCATTAATGTTAAAATATTTATTTATTTATTTATTTATTTATTTATTTATTTTTAACTATAGTAACCCTGACAGGAATTCCAGGAATGCAACTGAATATTGCTGGATCAATTTGCTGAAATGAATCAGTCTTCAAACCTCTGGTATTATTCACCTAGAACATGAGATATTACCAACAATAAATGTTCAGATCATCAACTAAATTAATGCTATTTAAAAGCATCCGGAGAGTCATTAAGGCACTCGGATTTGCCAAAACTTCAAACTTTAGCAGTTATTGACTAATCAGACCCAATTTTCTGAGTTCAGATGAAGAATTTACCGAGGGTTTGCGAGTTGATGGACCCTGAAAATTAAATCTCACCGCAGAATATTCACACCGGTCTTAATTGGACAGTTGGTCTCACAAGTCAGTGGAGAATTTGATAGTGGCCCGGGCGGTAATCGCCACACAGCTCTTCATGCTTGGCCAGCTGTGGATAAAGTGCTACATTTTAATGATGGGATCGCTGCATCTCTTTCTCTAAAGCTCTTTGGAGCAATGGGAGTTCAATTTGAGCTAATAAGATGTAAATGTATTGGGAGACTACAGCTTATCCTGACTTGATGCTACACAAACACAAAGATGTTAATACACTTCTTATCCTGTGCTTGAACAAAACAACAGCAAAGAAACATCTTTCATCTGTTTATATAGCTTTTGTTTAGTATGTGCAAGGTATGTATGTGACCATGACTATAACAGCAATGAAGATACACATGAAAGTATAAATGGAAATTAAAGTGTGCAACATGCGCTACGTGCATTAGTATAGTAGGAAAAAAAAAACATATATATATATATATATATTAGTGCTGTCAAAATTAGCGCATTAACGCAGGCGATTAATTTTTTCAGATTAACGCATTAAAATTATTTAACGCCGTTAACGCAGGGGCGGAGCCTAGGGTTGGTCAGCCCACTCATAACTGCTGTTTCTATCTGTTTTTTCTTGACAAAAAGTGCATTTATTCAGTCGCAGAACGTCTTTACGAGCACATCAATCCAGAGACATTTCAGACGCACGCTCCAGCTTCACTTCAGCGGCAGGCGTGAGGCAAACAGCGCGGTAACCTTCGCGTGCTGTAGCCTGTATCAATTCATATTAAAGCGCGAAATAAACTACGTGCATGCAATGTCGTGGTCAGTTAAGGCATTAAGTTAACAAAAACGCAATTAAAACAACATGCCTTAAAACTGTGCGTGCATGTAATGTGTTATAGCCTATATGAGTTACATTAAGAACATGTCTCTGAAATGGTTTTAAAAACTGTCCTGGAGCATCCCAGCATTGTCTCCCTCATCTAACACACCCGATTCAACTCGTCAGCTCTTTAGTAGAGACTGAAATGGGTCCGACCTGAAATGGGTCAGAAAAGATAGAGTTGAGAGAAAAAAGACACTTCACTTTTAGATAGCTACAGACCTGTTTCTCTCCTTCCATTCTTAGCCAAAACCCTCAAACGAGTTGTTTTCAATCAGGTACCGCCGTTTCTCTCACAGAACAACAAACTGGATGCCAACCAGTCAGGTTTCAGGAGGGGCCATTCAACTGAGACTGCGCTGCTATCTGTCACTGAAGCCTTACGGATTGCAAAAGCTGATTCCAAATCATCAGTACTTATTCTGCTAGATCTATCTGCTGCTTTTGACACTGTCAGTCATCAGATCCTCCTGTCCACTCTCTCAACTCTGGGCATCACAGGGATTCCTCTTCGCTGGTTTGAATCCTATCTCACTGGTAGGTCGTTCAGGGTGGCCTGGGGAGGGGAGGCATCTAAAGCACATCGACTGGTCACTGGGGTTCCTCAGGGATCGGTCCTTGGACCCCTCCTCTTCTCCATTTACACTACATCACTGGGTCCCATAATACAAGCACATGGCTTCTCCTACCATTGCTATGCTGATGACACACAACTCTACATCTCATTTCAACCAGATGATCCATCAATAGCTGCATGGAT
>JAFVLL020014170.1:0-24762 GCA_021397915.2 Tor tambroides | reverse complement strand
TCCAGACTCCAGACCTTGATTTCCAAATGAAATGCAAAATTTACTTTTATCTGAAAAGAGGACTTTGGACCACTGAGCAACAGTCCAGTTCTTTTCCTCCTTAGTCCAGGTAAGACGCTTCTGACGTTGTTTCTGTTTCAGAAGTGGCTTGGTAGCCCTTTTCCTGAAGACGTCTGAGCGTGGTGACTCTTGACTCCAGCTTCAGTCCACTCTTTGTGAAGCTCTCCCTAGTGTTTGAATCGGCTTTGCTTGACATGATTCTCAGGCTTGCAGTCATCCCTATTTGCACATTTTCCTACCCAGTTTCTTCCTTCCAGTCAACTTTGCATTTAATATGCTTTGATACAGCACTCTGTGAACAGCCACACATTTCAGTAATGACCTTCTGTGACTTACCCTCTTTGTGAAGGGTGTCAGTGATTGTCTTCTGGACCATTGCCAAGTCAGCAGGCTTCCCCATTATTGTGATTTCAAAGAACAAGAGATACCTGGAATTTATACTGTAGGGATGGATGGTCATTTAATGAAACTCAAATGTAAATATTCTAATATTATGAGATACTGGATTTTTGACTTTCATGAGTTGTAAGTTCTAATCATCAAAATTAAAACAAAAAAACTTTTGAAATGTTTTAATTTACATGTAATGAATCTAGAATACATGAAAGTTTCACTTTTTTCATGATATTCTAATTTTTTGAGATGCACCTGTATAAGGGATAAGTCTTAGGTCATCAGCAAAAAATGGTTTTAAGTCAGTTATTTCTATCTTTTGCTGTAGTGGGTCAGTACCCTGTACGTGCCATGAAAATAGACCTTTCTTTATCTTTTTCACCTTTTATTTAATTCGTCATCTTATTATATTATTTTTGAATATGTAAATTAATATAAACCTTCTCGTATTCATGCTACCCTGTTCTTGTCATGAAAATAGGCATCATTTACAGTGAAAAACTGTAAACAGACAATAATCATTTCATGTAATTTTACAGTAAAATATAGTTAAATGTACCATTTCCAGAAGTAAAAAATGAACTTATGTTACAAAATATGTGGTTTACTTAATTGCATCATTTTAATTTCATGTGTGTTACCAAGAATTGTTTTTAATTAATTTATTTATTTATTTATTTATTTTTGTGTGTTAATGACACTGTGCACCTTCATACATTAGTATTTACCTCAGCTTGTGGAACTTTGATTGTTGTGCTTTCTCTTTTGTTATTGTGGTGATTGTCAATACATGTTAAAGGTACAAAAACAGATTTTATTAGTAGTATGGCCTTGATTTACTGGTTTAAAATGTTATTATTTTTTGTAAATTACAGTTTTAAACTGAAACATTTACAGACTGTGCTGTAAATTTGATTTATTTTTACTGTATTTTCTGGCATATTCAGGTCTTTTTCTGTAAAAATTAAAGTTTTTTTTTTTTTCACATTGAAGTCTTTGTGGACTTTAGATCATGTGTCGCGTCATGCGATTATATACAGACAGCTGCTCATATTTATTACTGCCTATGATCACTGGGTGAAAGGTTGTCCGGTGTAATATTAGTGTGACATCTGCCTACTATCAATATCCAATAGTGACCCTATATTAAATTTTATAAATATGTCTTCATCTAAATGATCAGGCACTCTTCTCGTGCCTTAGTTTGACAATTATCCACCAGATGATGTAGAAAATGGCGGCGATCCAACTGTGTGTCTCTATCAGTGAGGGAGCAGTGCATTATGGTCTATCTTTAGCCTGGATTCTCTCTGCCTTTTTTTTCCCTTTTCTCCAGCTTTTTTTCCTCTGCTCTCCAGCATACGTTGGCTGTCTGTTTCCTCCCCTGGGCTGCAGCATCGACGCAGGTTGGCGTCACCGTGTGCTAATTTTACTGCTGTTGATGCTGATGGTGAAGGCAGTGCACCTGCTATTTCTGTCTCTGCCTCTCTCTGGGGTCTGCCAATTGTATTAATAGACAGGGAATTATTACATACTACGTGATTTCACGTCAGGGCCACTATCTCCCTGACTGGTTGTGTCTGCTGTTAGAGATTTAGGCTTTATCTTTATAAATGCAATGCTTAATATTTTATTCAGTCTTTTGGAATTGCATTTTGTTTTGTCAGTATCTTTCAGTTCTTCATTTTTATCATTTTAATAGCCACTGACTGAATTTAACAGTAAGTCAGCATAAAAAAGGAAGAAGATCTTCACGTTCTTGAGGTTCAAGCATCACTTATTGTTAAGTGTGCAACCGCGATAAGCATGAAACAGGAAGGAAGTGACCCAAGTGTAATGGCGTGATTGCGTCACAGTCTCTTACGCACATGGACAACATCATTTCCGCTGTAATTTCTTATGGCAGCAATATGTTACAGATAAAATAATGCAAACTAATTGCAAGTTCTCTGGTTATTGGTTTAGATGACTGTTGACACATTTAGGATTTACACAGATCCATGATTTGGTGTTTATCAGTTTGTGTGATCACCAAAAAACACACAGAATCATAGTTTAATCATTACTAGGAAATCTTAATGCCTCATCCATCATTAAGGTGTGGTTTGAATCATATAGTTCATTCTCTGGCCAAAATGTGACCATGGAAAGACTGTGAAAGTTAGTAGTCTACCTGAACTTATTAGTTACTATGAGTTTTTACTACAATTTTTTTTTTATATATATATACATATTTTGGAAAGAAGCCTCACCGAGACAGCATTTATTTGATCAAAAATTAAACTCCCCGGTTTGAAAAACTGTACAATTATGATATATTATTACGGTCTAAATAACTGTTGTGTTTGAATATTTTGAAATGTAATTTGTTATTCATAAGTTATAAATCTCTTTAGTGTCACTTCTGATCAATTAATGCATCCTTGCTTAATAAAAATTCATTAAAAAAAAAAAAAGATAATTAATGACACTTTTGAATGATAATGTACTTGAGACATGTTAAGTCCCATCAATAAATCTTGCTTATAAAGCAGCACACAATGAGCTCACATGAACACAAACAAATCATTTTTGGTACATTTAATATTTGTTTCTAGTTTTGCAAACAATTCGCAAGTTCACATTTCAGTACAAAAATAAAAATCCCATAAATTAAACAGACTACGTTTTCACAGAAAACTTCATACTTGGACGTTAGACCATTTAATGCAATGGTTAGGCAGCACACATTTGAGTAAATAAAATTCACACATTCAGAAATCAACCGTAAAGGCAAAACATATCAGTTCTCTATTGCTCAGAACACACTAATACAACAATTCAAATCTAGCACCGGTAAACTAAAAAAAACAAAAAAAAAACAACTATATTATTAGTTTAACTTAAAATTAACTATTAACTAGATCATTAATGCAAAATCAGTTAATCCATGCTTATCTTGCTACATTTGGCAGGCATGTATGGTTCAGATAAATATAGGAAGCAATAACAATTGCTTGATAGAGTCAGTTCCATAGCCCTGCAATACCATATTATATCAAGTTGTGTGTCAGAAATAGAAATTCTAAGTGTCTCTAGTGAATTCTCAAAGAGTGAGGAGGGTTGGGGAATTCAAGGAGTCAGATGACTGGTCGTTGCTGCTGCTGCCCCGCCGATGCACAGGCCCGCAGCTGGGGAAGACGTCGTTTTCTGGGTAGGTGAACATAAAGGAAGACGTATAGGTGGTGCAGGCCGGGGTGCAGGTGACAACGGGCGTGCAAAGGGGCTCCAGGTCGTTGTTAGCGGGCGTGTAGAGCGGCTCCCAGTCTTGAGTGTACAGAGAGCTAGACAGGTCCACATCTGGGACCGAGCGAGCCGTTTCCAGCTCGACTTTGGCCAGGAGCTCCAGAGACTCCTCCAAGGTGGGCTCCAGGTCTGAGATCTTCACTGTGGAGCTGAAGCTGTTGCTGGAGGCCGTGCTGGAGAACAGCGAGCTGCTGGAGGAGGTTGTAACCGGTGCGTTTTCGGTGGAGACCCCCGAGGTAGTGACGCTGTGGATCTCAGGGACCGAAGCGGAGGGGATGGGGGAGACGGAGCTGGAGGATGTCTCAGCGGGGATCTTGCAGATGGGTTTGTGTGCAGCGAGGATGAACTCTAACCTCTCTTTCTCTTTGAGCAGGTTGGCGATGTCGTTTTGGAGGGCGGATTTCTCATCCTCAAGTTGGTCAGTTTCCTGTTTTCGAAAAAAACAAATAGCGTTAGATTGATAGACACTAAACGTTAACTTATATACTATGCTATAGATAGTGTTTTCACAAAGATCTGCGAAATACTTACAGCTTGCAGCGTGTCGGTGAGCTCCCGTCTTCGGTTGCGGCATTTTGCGGCAGCCATCTTATTCCGTTCACGACGGACTCTTTTCTTCTCTTCCTCCTCTGGAGAAAGCTGTGGAAGGAAGCAATAACATGGAGATTTTAGTTTCTGAACTGTGTAAACTAATAAACAGATACAGTAGGTGCACTGGATGATCAGTCGTTAAAAACAAACTCAGTGCATTTTTTACCTGCTCAGCTCTGGCTCTCTTGTTGGAGTTGGGGGACTTGGTTCCAGTGACCCTCATTTTGGGGTAAGGGTTTGGGTTGTAAGATCGAGCTCCGCCGTTGGAGGGCGCCACAGATGAAATCATGGGCTGAACCATCCACTGCAGGTCCGGGCATGAAGAGATCGCCGTGACGGTTGGCACGAAAGAGGCACTTGAGACACTCAGGTCTGTGAACTCCTGAAATGCAAATAGGAAATTATTTAATCTATGCCAGATATTGTAGATTATTAAAATATATTTTATTTATATTTAATATTTTATTATATATATGTATTATACATTTAAATTATTATTACTCATAATTTGAACACTTATAAACTACCAAATAAATCATCATTTATGATAAAGAATTTTAAATTATTAATAATAATAATTGTCATAAATACCTGAGTCTGGTTGAGCGGGTAATACGCGACGCTCTCGCCGCTCGGCGACGCCGTGCTGCACCGGGAAGACGCGTCACAGTCGGCGTTAAGGCTGGTAAACATCATCCTGTCCAAAGTCGAGAAACAAGAGCTATCCAGCACTAATATATCCAGAAAGTTAGGACGCTTTCAAAAGACTCGGTCTGCTTAGCTCCCTGTTCGTCTGCTGCTCTTCTCTTTGTCGGTATCCAAAGTTTGACTGCTGAGCCACAGCGCTCGCGGAGATTATATGGGAGTCTGTGGCTGACGTCAAAGGGAGGGCGGTGCCACGAGCTGCCAGTGTTTGCATAGAAACATCAGAAAACACGTCGTCAGGAACGCATTTTTCTGGATACACAATCAATATACATATAATACAAACGTTTAAGCTTAGTACATAACAAAAGGTTTCCAAAAAACGTTAGTAGATTAATATTCTGAATGAAAACCGAGTGGAATACATGACGTTCCATAGCAGGGTATCCCACGACGTCATTTACCTTATATGGAATACATCCTGAAGAGGCGGAGTACTGATGGGAAATACTCTGTGCAGTGTAAAGCATTATGTAAAGATACTTCGAGAAGGCTTCATTGTTTTCATAAACAACTTATAAACTATATTTACAGTAGTATTAAATGATACTATTAGTTTAAATATCACCGTATTATTATATTGAATTATGCAGTTAGTGTAATTACATTAAATTCAATGCAAAACCATTTCATCCAAACTTCAAATTCCTTTTAGTTACAGCTCACGTTCAAGCTATGTTTACCTAGCTCTTCATGTTCTTAGATTTCATTCTGTCTGCGAACCACAGAACACTGATGGCCTCGGGCTGTGGTCGTGCCTTTGCGAAATAAAGGAGTGTCAGAAGAGTAACACACAAACACCCAGAGTTCCAGCTGCCTTCGCACGTCTAATGAGGGATTCCTTTGTGATAAAATGCTGAGTTCGTTTCTTAGCTATTGCCTCACTGGACCAAACAAATAATCACATGCTGTAATATTACAAATGGCCTACATTTTTTCCAAATTCTGTGTAAATATATTAGGCATATAGCAATAAAATATCAATTAAAACGTGTGTGTCTATATGTCTATATATATATATATATATATATATATATATATATATATATAATTTTTTTTTTTTTTTTTTTAAGCAACGAGACCGCACAATGTCACAATATTTTGGACGTTCATTTTCCGCCATTAGCTACGGGTAAACATGACCGAAGCACGAAGCAGGTAGTTTTGTTATTGATTGACAAACGAAAATAGCTCTATCAGCGTTCCCATGTGATGTCACTTTTGCTCTACTTCTGTGTTCGTGTTTTGTTTGATCTTCCGCGTTGTCTAAGCGACGCCCCTCCCACTAACGTCACTGCAGCCCCAGCCTCTGCAAATGTACTCTGAAGTTTCGCTTTTCACCGACGAAAGTCTGCTCTCAGTGCTGACAGTAAATAAACATAATGCAAGGATTGTATCCACTCTAGGGTACTAAAAATCTAAATAGCAACCGCTATTTTATAAGAAATGTCACTGTCATCCCTTTTTGCAAAGTGAACAGGGAAATGTGTCTGAGATATACTTGACTTATTAGTTACTGACAAGAACTGTTTACTGCAACTGCTCTTAAGTCAATGCCACAGATTCCTTTTCCATTTTGAAAATGTGATTTTAAAGCAGGATTTAAATATTTTGTCAGAAAATAATACAAATGTTAAAAATAAATTACATTGTATCTCAAGCTGAATATTTAAAATGCTGGGAAATAACAATGCCTTTTACCAGGCTGACAGTTTTATAATTTATTAAGTCATTGCTATCCTCGTGGTCAAGGTCATGAGACCACAATGAGTTTTTAGAAATAGAATTTAGGCCTAATGCCAAACTTTACAGATATCCAGTTATTAATGATCAATTATTCACTGTGCAAAATCATGGTAACTGAAACCTGTGATTTTTTTTGATCACCTTGTGACAAACCTAACAACATGTGTAATAATAGATGTGCTAAAAAAAAGGAAACATGACCTTGAGGAATTCATATCCTGAAAAGATGATGATGTCACTGTGACATCATGTTTCAAGGTATGAAGTTGAAGAACAGGCCAATAATGCCTTCCTCACGGAGAAAGAACAACAACAAAAAAAACGTTAAAATATAAATATATATATATGATGAGGACATCTTCACCAAGTAGCCAAAATAAGTATTTTAAGCTTTTTTTAAGTTGTCGATTTCATAACTGTCTGACCACTCGGACTGGTAGAAAACGCAGTTGTTCTTCTCCATAACCTGTGATATATATATATATTTTTTTTAATATAGAAAATATATTTTAAAATAAGAATTTTATTAAAATATTTTAACATAAATATTTTTCATTTTATTAAAATAATTTTATTTTGGTAATAGGTACTGGTTTTGCGAAATGACCCTGCATACGGCCCTTTTCCCTTTATGAGAATCACAGATCAGAAACCAGAGGCGGATCTGCCGGGAAACACTTGGACTGTGGACAGAAGGGAGGCCCCACTCACACGCCCTCGTGTGAAAGCAGGATTACCTCATCTGAGCTATGAATAGAGATTTTCACACAGGTTATGGAGAAGAACAACGGCGTTTTCTACCAGTCCGAGTGAGAATTAACACATGGAAAGCCTATGATAGACAGAATAATGTCTGGCAGCAGACAGTTATGAAATCGACAAGTTTGTTTATGAAAAAGCTTAAAACACATACTTAGATAATTTTGGCTACTTGGCGAAGATGTCGTCATAAGAATGTCATTGAATTAAGTGTGATATGATAAAAATAGGCTGTGCCGCAGTAGAGCTGCAGCGAGAGGCTCCACACCGGATGTGCCATATATGGTCAAGACACGCAGCTCTCTGATTGGCTGCTCACAGTAGCGACAGGGTTGTTGCTGGAGCGCTCTGAGTGGGAGATCCATCATTGTAATTGACAAGGGATACGAAAAATCACAGTTTTTGTAGAAAGGGCGCGGTTGAAGTATCACAACAATTATTTCATTGTTTAATTCTCTCTTATCCTTTGGCATACTCCTTGAGTAACACTTTCTTGCATTGATGAGGTCAAATGCAATATGTATTTTTTGTTGTTTATTTCTCTCATTTGTGAGACAGTCAGGCGTTTGCAGATGAACCATCTTTAAGATATAAATCTTTATAATATTCATAAATCGCAACCTCACGCAGGAATGCAAAAGACAGGCTGCAAACAAGGCACGTAAAATGACGTACCTTGTTCATTCATGTGAAAGCTGCAGCGTTGTAATTTAACAAAACAACCTCGGTTTACGCATCGGACGCTTTAATTGAATGCCTAAAATGTTGAATCAAAACGAGTATTCTTTTGAGACATATCTATGAAATGCCGTATATATATTTGGCTCATGGTTAACTGTCTCCCCTCCGGATCAGTGGTACAGTCTCACAGATTTCATTCATAAAAATCTGCCTCACTATAAAGAGATGCAGCGTTGATGGCTGGTGCCTCCTAGTGTAGTAACCTCACTCTAGATTTTTTTTAAAAACCCCTGAAGAATAGCATTTGGTGACATTAGTCACATATTAATCTGGTTCCCAGCATTTCCTGGAGCGATCTAGCAGAAGTGATGCCTAAAAACGCGAGTGATTCTCAGGTGTCTGCAGAACAGCTGCTGCACACATCAGCTTCTGAGATGAAGGATACGCAGGTACAATCAATTGCTTGTTTACCTGGAATGTAACATAAATGCACTATTTAAAAGAGCTGTGATTAATGATTTATGTTTATGTGATAATTTCATTTTTTGAATACAAACAAATGATTGATGTAAGTTGTATTAAAATGCAATTTTGTTTTGGACCATATATGATGAACACATTTGCGTGCTCGTTCTCAGAAGACAGGTATTCTGAAGGATGCTGATGCTCCCTTTGTTCCAACGGTCACCGCTGTAGCTTCAGCTCCAGATCTCAAGTGGATGGTCCTGTCGACTGACATCTCTTCAGTGTCGCCCTGCAGACACGAGAAACCACAGAGCTCATCTCACTCCACAGATGCCAAACCAGCTCGAAAGACTTTCACTGGCCGGAGGAAGGGAGGGAAAGATCAGGTAAGCTAAATACCTATTTCATATATGCTGAGCAGATAAATTCGATTTTTGTTTAAATGCAGCTTGGTTTTCTGAAGAAATCCACATTCAGCTGACTGTAGAAAACACACATTTACATTCAGAATATACTATGGTTCCATTAAGAACCTTTATACATCCATGGAACCTTTCAGTTGCACAAAAGGTTCTTTATAGTGGAATAAAGGTTTTTTAGATTATTAAAATGATATTTTATGGTTCTTTTAAGAACCTTTGTGTTCTTTGGGGACTCTAAAATGATTCTTCTGTAGCATTACTGTGAAAAACATTCTCTTGGAACCTTTATTTTTAAGAGTTTTATTTTAAGTAAAACTGTTCTAAAATTAGCATGCATTTCTTAATTTTGTGTACATTTGCTGTAACTCAGTTATGTTTATACCACAGATATGGTATTAGCCATTAAAAAACAAAAAAAATCACTACCCTACAATATGCATATGGATTTTAAACAAACTCAAGTTTATTCCATTAATACTAATTAAATGTAATTTTGATTTATAAAAACACATGTTTTTCCTGGGAATCAATCCCACAACCTTGGGTTTGATATATGTATATATACGTGCATGTGTTTTTTATTTCAGCTTTCTCCAGAGGAAGAGGAGAGGAAGAGGATCAGAAGAGAAAGGAATAAACTCGCAGCCGCCAAGTGTCGAAATCGCAGACGAGAGCTAACCAACAGCCTCCAAGCTGTAAGTTTCCAAACCACTACATTCTGCAATAGCCTACATCAAAAAAGATAACTTTGTGCATGATATGATTACAATCTGCATATGTCTAGGAAACCGATAGTCTCGAGGAGGACAAAGCAGCTCTGCAGTCTGAGATCGCCAGTCTGTTAAAGGAGAAAGAACGACTCGAACTCATCCTCTCTGCTCACCAGCCACATTGTAAACTCACAGAGGAGATGACGGCGGAAAACGAGGAACAAACCCAAGCCCCGGAGGAGCAGATTCAAGCTCCCAACGCCTCCCCAGAACAGGCGCCCACCTCCTCTCAGCAGGCCGACCCCACCAGCACTGCGATCTTCGGCGACTCCGACGTCCTTCTGTGTTCCAGTGCCGAACTGGGCGCCGCTGAGGTGGAACCGTACATCGATATGCGGGATGTGTCCATGGAAGACATTAGCGACGTGATTGACAGCAGCGATGACATGGATCTGTTAGTGCCAGATATTGACCTCACTAGCTCTCTGGGTCTGAGCGAATGGGAAACCCTGTACATGTCAATGGGTGGTGGGTTGGAACCTCTCAGCTCGCCTGCATGCAGCCCCACCTGTAGCAGCACCAGCGCTGTGCCCGTCTTCAGCTTCAACAATGCAGATGTGGAGAAGCATGACAGTGGGAAAGAGGGCAAAGCTAATGCAGCCAAAGAAATCTTGATGACTTTATGAAGCTTCTGGCACATCATTCTTATAAATAAAGGTTCCAAAATGGGGTTTTCACAGTGATGTACTAGGTACTTTATTGGCAATTATGGTTCCATGAAGAACCTTTGGAACCTTTCCATTGTACAAACACTCTTTATAGTGGAAAAAGTTTCTTTAGATGATTAAATGTTCTTCAAACTAAGAAAAAAAGCTTCTTTTAATAACTGTCCACTAAAAGGTTCTTTGGGAAACACAGAATCGTTCTTCTATGGCATTGCTGTGGAACCCCCCTTATGGAACCTTTATTTTTAAAACTGCAGAGGAACCTTTCAGTGAACTTTTTTTTTTTTTTTAAACTTTCTTTTTTGACATCTATGATTCCATGAAGAACCTTTAAAATCCACGCACAAAAGGTTCTTTATAGTGGAAAAAGGTTCTTTAGAAGGGTGTGCTGTGAAATATTGATGATGAACCGAAAAACCCTCAAAAAATGCTTTCATAAATGAGTCTGACATGTTCAACGTTTACAAAATATAGTGAATGCTGTGCAGTAGATGTAATGTGACTCTTACATCCAGTGAAGTCACTATAGTCACTGTTTGTTTCTTCCAGATGTTGACATTGTTGAGTATGTTGTTCATCCTGTGAAAGACATGCTTTCATGGATTTTTGTACCAGTGGGTACGTGTAAATGTATCAGTTGGTGTGGTGATGTACAGTGCAGTCTGTTGCACCGTGTCTTTGGTGTGTGACTAACTGTTTTTTGGTATTGTCCAAAAAAACAAAAACAAATCTGACCATGGTGGCAAAAAAAATCAATATGCATTTTTTTTTTTTTTTTTTTGTTCTTCCTGCTTCCTTTTCAATGGTCTGGCATGTTTATAATAAACAAAGAATAAATATTAAAATTAGGAAATGTGTGAGTTTATTTATTTAATCAGAGTGAGGCAGAAATTGAAAGCACTTGGAGTTTCTTTCATTTGCATGCACGAAAATGAATGCATCGTTTCGATTAAAAATAAACATTCACCCACGTCTATTATCATTTCAGTTTCGCGATCCATCTATTTTTAAGGTATCTGTGAAACGGCATTCACCCACAACGATTTGTCTATACTGAGGCTGGTGGTTGTCACGGTCGGAACGTTCTCTCTACGCCTGGGACGCAACGTAAAGCGCCTGACGTCACTGCGTATTTCCACGTACGCATTTTTTTTTCTATCGGGTCTACTTCCGTGCCCATATTTGGTAATGAAATCGATCTGTTGTTCTGCCCCTATGGAAACAGCAGAGTAGCGTTTCACCAATGAAAGTTTTCCCGGAAGATCTGATAGAAAGAGAGAGAGGAGCGGAGCTTTCGGTATGTTACGGGAACTGTTTTGTATTTTTCAGGACTTCGTTTGGGCATCCAACGTACATTTTAAGCATTTACATACATTCATATATAACGCAGAGCGTCTGTTCTTATGAAATGGCCACTGCATCGTTGCTAAGTTATAATAATTTCGATGAAAACATTGTGTGGCTAAAACGCTTTTGCACTTAAGTATAGCAACTTAGAAAGCAATGCTGAAAGAAACCGAGAGCTGTTCGTTTTGAGCTTTTAAACTCATGTTTTTAAATTAAGCACTACTTATAGCAATACATAATTGCAAAAATTGTTTGTGTCTGATTACTAGTGTTGGGGAGTAACTAGTTACATGTAACTAAATTACGTAATTTAATTACAAAATAAACGTAACTATAATCAGTTACAGTTACTGAGAAAAAAATGTGTCCTTAAATTACAGTTACTTATGAAAATGTCAACGATTACAAAGGGGGTTACATCTGAATTTTTTTCACACGCCCCCACATACAGATTTAATTGATTTCTTTCGTAAATTGCATTGACTGCTCTATAATGTGAGACACCAATGTTTCAGGAGTTTAGTACACAGGAGTATAACTGTTTTATTTCCTATTTGGGTTTATGTATATGCTTTATTTTTTTAAGATTAACTGTTTTTTTCCCCCAAGGCATTGTTAGATGCCAGTGTTTCCTGTCATAACTATGCAAAGATTTCAAAAACAGTATCATAGCTACTAAACTATGTCTTGTACTGTTTTTTTAATCTGTATTTAACCTCTGATCTCACAGTAAGTCTGATTTTGTGGTGTCTGTGCTTTAAAATTAAATTATTATAATCTTAATTCAGATGATGAAGAATTTCGAAAATGACAGTAATCAGTGTTCGGTAATACTGTAAGGTTAACCCTGCCTGGTTTACATGTTTGAAAAGGATTGAAAACATTAGAAATTTAGTAAAGTAATAAAAAAGGAATCAAATATAATCAGTTATATTACAGTAATTGAAATAGTTACACTACTTATTACATTTTACACCTGTAACCTATTACATTTCCAAAGTAACCTTCCCAACACTGTTGATTACCTGCAGTATACAGTGAGTCCAAAAGTCCAAGGCCACTAGTGAAAACGCTTCTTTTTTTTGCAGTTCAATATATTTACTTTATAAATTATTTTGTCAGAACAGAAAAACTCACTTTGTCAGTGTAACAAATGTTACCAACAAACTTTTTAAATCTAAAAACTTGTTAATGGTAAATATTTCTGCTTTATTTTACATCATACGATTTGTTAAAAATCCTAAAACTTTGTGTGTGTGTGTATATATATATATACACACACACACACACACACTTAAAAAAAATCCACCTGGAAATACAGTTTAGAAAGTTTAGTTTTTATATACAATTTACAGTTTTTAGTATCCTTTAGTATCCATTTAGTTTTTTTTCAGGTTTAAATAAAAATTTCACTATGATCTCAGACAGTTAAACCCTACTGTGTCACATGACACATGACCATTTCTTTATTGTTTTAAAATAATTATTAAATGATTATTAGTAGCCTATTCCACAATTGCGTATATTATAACATGGCTCAGTGTTCAGCTGTATCATTGCTCAAACTATAATTCAACACTCAGGCAGACTGTAATATGAGCAGAATGAAATCTGTCTTCTGCTGCAGGCGAAGCTCTCTTTCCCCACACAAGCACCTCAGTATAGAGACGCACTGCTCATATCGACACACTGCTGCTGCTGGCAATGTTAACAGCATTTTCTTGGCACAAACACAATATAAACATAGGCCACTTTGTTAAAGTGCAAAATCATAAAAAGGGAACCTGATAGACAGACAGACTGACAGACAGATGATGGTCAGTCGATTCAAGTTCAGCTTTTGATTAGTCAACATGTGCCCCACTAATGATTCAACTGGCCAAAATAAAATTATGTCCGGCAGGACTTCCTCTTTTTTGCATGATTCAAGTTGCAGATTTTTAGCATATAGTGAAGTTTATAGTCAGCCGGTTATCTGGTGTGTCGGATGCTCACAACGTTGTTTCTCTTCTCATACATTTGACTTAATATATTTCAGATGTTACTACAGGTTCTATTTAAGTCCACAAGCTCGTTTGTATTAATACAATGATTAAATTAAATGTTGATTCTTTATACAGAATTACAATGCAACTATCATGCACAAAGCAACTTTTTAAGTATGCACCATATTTTGCTCTAGGAAATCTTTTGCAAATAATATCAACAGCACTTTATGAATATAAATGTGGCAGATTGAAAGCACTGCATATTACTGATGCTGCAGCATTATTTTCTGTTTACATGTATGAATAGTAGTGAGTAAGTATGCATCGGCCATTACTGTGTTCATGCATTTCCAAATGACTGTATTTCCAATTATATTATATTTCCAGGGTCGGAAATGGGCTTGTGTTTGGAACAATGTCTGGTTGCTATTCGGTTTAAGTTTATCATTGTCTTGAGTTTATTAATATGATCAAAATGCAGAAGTGTTGTACTCAGCATTGCTCATCAGGATCTGAATGTGAGCATACAGTCACTGAAGGAGGAATTGAACTCTAATCGTGTCTGACCATATATCATGCCTTTTTAACCTTTTGCCCTTAAAAAAGTGTAGAAAAGTTTGCATTTCTGCACTTTTATGTGATAAATCTTTACAGAGAGACACATATTGTGCATTAAATGTAACTTAAGACTGAAAATTCCAGGCCATATGAATCCTGATGATACAATAATGCTGTCGGACAATAAATGTGGAAGAGGAAGTTTGTCTGTGTGTCAGAGGTGAGGCACAGAGGTGATCGTGTCTGCGGTCGGTCTGTCTGTATATTTCAGCGCATGCCAAAATATCCAGGTTGGATTGTTTAATCATATGTACAAGCCATACTTATAGATTCAAAAGAGAGATGCATTAAATGCCCATTTTATTAGATGGATTTCTCTCTCATGTGTCTGTGGGTGTGATATCAAAAATACATTGTGTAGTTAGTCTTTGATGATTGCAACAATTGTGGGAATTATTTTATTACTTCAGATATTGTGTGCGTCAGCAGTCAGTTGGACTGTTTATTTGACCACAGAATGCCTTGACTGACCAATCAAAATCAATGCAAGAGAGTTTTAAAAAGTGTGTGAAATAGAGCAGATACTGGGCATATAGAATGATTTTCCACTGCAGATTTTATTGCAACTGAAAGAGTCCAGCTACATTATATCATCTGCAGTAACACTTAGATCACTCTAACTTAAAGAAATACTGCTAAGTTTGCTAAGTAACAGCATGTAGATTTTGCATTAGACCTGTAAGAAACCAAAAGCATCCAGAGTGTTATACAACAGGATAATGAGTGCCTTTAAAGCTATTCGTAGACATATTTTCTCTTGAGGGTGTGAAAAAGTGTTTAAGCAACTTTGTCAAATGCACAAATATCTCCATATAGTATTTAGACATTTTAGCCACACATGAAATGAATGCCGTTGCATAACAAAATGTCAAAGAATGTCCCTGTGTCTGTGCTCAATTGAGACAAACTTCACTTTTCAAAGACATTTCGCCTTTTCCCATCTTTTTCATTATATGTGTTTTACTTTTAATCATCTCAACATTAAAGTGTGAGCTCAGTTTCTATCAAGTTCAAACAGGTGTTTTAGCAGAGAAACCGCAGGTGCAGTTCACACCTGCGCTTCACAACCACAAACCGTCACAAGTATTTTATCTTCATTTTCAACACTAGTAGTTGTTTTATCACTTTTGAGAAGTTTTCTGTTTGAAGCGTGTGTTTTGTTCCTGTAAAATAAATGCCATTAGTTTGATATTCTCTTATCAGAGCAGGGTAACTGATTACAGATTCCAAAAATCAGTAGTTGTAATTAGATTAAATTACATTTTGAAATACTCATAATCAGACTACAGTTACTTTTTTCATTGATTACATATATTCACACAATAGCAATAAATTATTCACGATTTATTGATTAAATATTCATCTTTTAAATGTTCCTTTCTAAAATGCCTACATGACATGCAGGTAAACAAAACATTTTTAGGTAAGTGTTTTATTTTGATTGATGTTATTTTAAAATGATTTATTTTCATTTTACATTTTTTACTTAGCGTTTTATTAAACTCACAAACCCCAGTTTGGAAAACCTTGAAATAATGTAATGCTTAATTCACTTTATGTTGTTGATAACAACGAATGGAATATATTTTCTTTGCATTGTAATATCAATATTATACAGTATCACGAGTTAGGTCAAAAGTAATCTAAAAGTAATTAAAAAGTAGTCTAATTATATTACCTAAAATGTGTAATGTAATGGATTACGTTACAAATTAAAATTTTTGTCAGTAACAGACTACAATTTGTAAGTAATCTACCCAGCTCTATCTATTATACAAAGACTTCCAGGCTGTACTCTATATATATTTTGTGACATAGCTGGGGTTTTCAAATTGAGGGCCACGAAAAAGTTCCAAGAAAAACAGAGCGTAAAATAAATAAACAAATACAGTTGATTAAAAATATTTTAAAAATTAATTAAAAAAAAAAGATTAATGAATAAATAATTAATTTTGTAAATAAATAAATAGAAATGTAAAAAATAAATAATAGAGTACTTAACAAAAACAACAACAAAAAAGCTGTAGGATTTACTTACTTTACAATTTCACAAATAATTACAAACAAATGGCAAACCAGTTAAAACCAGCCGGAAGACCAGCTAAGACCAGCCAACCAACATAGACTGGTTTTAGCTATTTTTTATTTACAAGTTTGTAAAATCATTTTGACAGCGTATAAACAAATGTAACATATACTACTAGTCAAAAGTTTTTGAACAGTAAGATTTTTAATGGTTTTAAAGAAGTCTCTTCAGCTCATCTGCATTTATTTGATCCGAAATACAGCAAAAACAGTAAAATTGTGAATAGTTTTACTATTTAAAATAACTGTTTTCTATTTGAATACATTTTGAAAGGTAATTTATTCCTGTGATTTCAAAGCTGAATTGTTAGCATCATTACATGATCCTTCAGAAATCATTCTAATATTCTGATTTGCAGCTCAAAAAACATTTATTATTATTATTATTATGCTGAAAACAGCTGAGTTTTTCAGGTTTCTTTGATGAATAGAAAGTTGAGAAGAACAGTTTCTTGAGCAGCAAATCAGCATATTAGAATGATTTCTGAAAGATCATGTGACACTGAAGACTGGAGTAATGATGCTGAAAATTCAGCTTTGATCACAGGAATAAATTACATTTTAAAATATAAATAGTTATTTTAAATTCCAAAATTTGACTGTTTTTGAATAAAATTGTACTGTTCAAAAACTTTTGACTGGTAGTGTAACAGAAACTAACAATCTTCCAAATAATTTTACAGATAGTCTATTTATAATAGAATTCATCTTACAGATGTTTGCGCAATTTGATTCGTTTTCTCGTGGGCCGACTACTGAAACTCGAGTTTTCCTGAAGCTTCTTTACAGAAAAGATAAACGTATGAGCTCATCATGTTGTTTATGTTTTGATGGGATATCCCAAGTCGGTGGCTTCACCCAGGGAGTCCCGCGCTGCTGTGTGTGTTGTGTGTTGTTTGGTTGCTAGGGGGCGGAGCCTAGAGCTCATTCTCTCTTATTTTTATAACGTCTGCTTGGCGTCACGCGGAGAGTTCCGCATTCCACAGCGCCCAGCGATACATAAACGCTCTGATGCAACGGGAACAAACCCGCAAACGAGCTGAACGGACGGACGAACAACCGCCAACTCTCAGCACCGAATAAGTAAGTGCTTTATTTTGCTGGTGTTGGAACGCATTTACACTTTAATCACAGAAGAAAAAGAGTTGGATTAGACAAGACATCAAGCGCGTCGAACATACGGATTGAATAAACTGCTGCACTTCAGATGATTTCATATTTATATAGAGACAGAACTGCATTGGCAATGAGATGAAATTAAACCTAGAGATGAATTCAATTATATTCATGCATTAGTGATGTCCTGAATGTATTTTCTGTAACAGCCAGGTTATTTAATGCACGCTATTATGCACTGTACTTTAACTGTATTGTTGTGATCGGTGTTTTCAACCAGGGGTCCATCAGAGTCTTTTTCAATTTGATACATTAATGATCTATTACGCATTATAGAAGGTGGCAATATTTGTTATTAAAGTTATTAAAGAATGTTGTCTCTTATTTTTGAAAATCTTGCATTTTTATATCAGGGGTCTCTGGTTTGGATGAGGGTCTTGATGGGGCCCCTGAGTGTTAAAGATTGAGAGCCCTGGTTTAAATGGCTAGACAGCGTTAGAGAGAGTATTATAAGTTAGTCCTGCATTAGACATTTTAATGTTATATTTGTACTTTGAAATGATTTTGTCACACTATTGAAGTCAACTGCAAAACACATAAAACTTTTTTTTTTTTAAATACTGAGCATTTACTGCACCTGAAATATACTTGTATACATTAACGTAAATTCGTCCTAATTGTTTCTTAGTGTTGAAAAGTGTTCTTTTTTGAACTCTTGAACTTCTAATAATAGTCAAATGCAAAAAGAAATGCTAAACTGTCTCCATGCAGACATGTTGCAAAAAACATCATTTGCTTTCAGTGTTAGATATCTCCACATCAGTAAAATATGAGTTTTTCTGAAGAACCGTGAAGAATGTAACAAGAAGCTCCTACGAATGGCTTCAGGAGTTTTTCAGGACAGAAACATGTTTGGCTGTTACATAATCTTGTAATGGCCTTTACAGACAATTCACTAGCTGTTTTAAGCCTCAGTTTGAACATGCGTAGGTGTTGTTTGTGCTCTTGGGAATCTTGAAGTTTCCCTGTAACTCTGTGAGAAGCAGATTTACGAGCACATTTACAAAGTTTGTGTTCCTCTCGTGGAAACTTCATTATTCTCTGTGGCTTTCCATTGGAGACAATACGCATGTTGACCCATCAGTCCTTGTTAAACTTATTCCAAAGCTCAAAAACTAGTGTTTTCTTTAAGCCTTGTGGTGTTTTCCAGTCATTTTGACCCTGAGAGGTTTTTCTTTTTACCGAAAATGCTAGTTCATGTTATTGCATTGGACTAAAACCTATACAGACTTTGCTTAAACACGGTATAACATCTTCCTAAAAAAATGCACTTTTTAGGATTAGTCTACAAGAAATTGCTTATAAATTATAGCATATTATTTTTATATATATGCACTATATAAATATTGCTTTCAATCTTTTTTGCAGTCAGCTTGTTTTCTTTCAGTTAGCACAGGTTTTGTAGCTCATGCCTCATTGATCTGAGCTTATGCACCTCAGTTTTTGAGAGAATATTGCCAAAATGTTCCACAAATAATGTTTTTTTGATTCAGAAACTGAGGTGCATGAGCTCAGAGGCCTACGGTCAATCGGTTCCAAAAAAGAAACACAAAACCTGTGCTAATTGAAAGAAAACAACAAGTCGACCAAAATATCGAATCCAAGACTTGTTGATAATATTGCATAATGAAAGATTTATTGAATAACAAGCAACACCGAATTAGTTAAAGGATTTTCAGGACAGAACAATTCATACTAATTGCAGTTGCACTTGTATGTGTAAATGCACTTTAAAATGTCATGCATGATCAACAGAAACACTGACATCTGTCTCTTTCTTTCTGAAGCAGCAATGATGCCTGGTCAAATCCCTGATCCGCTGATGACGGCCGGTTCTCTGCCCAGCGTCGGTCCGCTGGCTGGCATTCCTGCCACCACCCTGACAGATCAGCTCAAACTAGCAGAGCTCTACAGCTTCGGTGCGGTTCTGTCTCCTCTCATCCTGAACAGACACGCCAAGAGACCGTTCGACGTCATCAAGGGTGAGGTGAGAACAAAACATGACATTTAACACCTACAGACACTAAAAGCCAGTTTCTCATTGCATCTGGTATCTCAAATCACAGACTGCATGTTACATGTTAAAAAATGCAGATAGTTTGGGTAGTTCAAAACATATGTGCAACAGTTGAGAAAGTGAAACCAATGTTCTTTTGTTTGAGAAGCTTCTTTGAAAGTGCTTTACTGCCTGGTCAAGAGTGACACCTGGTGGACACAATAGTTTTTGTGCATCTGCTTACTTGCCAGTTACAATTTGTTTAGGTTGATTTGTAATGGTTCAGTTTATAAACGTACTGTGCATTATAATAACAACTATAATGCAACTGATTTTTAATGACATTTTAGAACCATGTAAACAGTTTAGTGTAATTTCATTGTGTATCTAAATGAACACATTTGAACTTTCTGTCCATAGGAAGATGACGATGAAGAACGCAAGAAAAGAAGGCGAGAGAAAAATAAAGTCGCAGCCGCTCGCTGTCGAAACAGAAAGAAGGAAAGAACCGACTTTCTCCAGCAGGTGAGTTAGAAAACGTACACGGAGGAGAAAGGAAAAGAAAAAGAAGTAAAACTTAATTTTGTCTTGTTACACGTATTACATATTATTATTATTCATGACTATAGCTGCAGTGGTTGACATGCAATTTCAAACAATTTCAGCAGTTTACTGTGGTGTGACATGCTGTTGTACATCTAAAAGTTATTTCATATATCTTTTATTTAAAAAAATTTGATGCTTATGTCATTTTTATGCATGCCATTTTGTATTATATTAATTGAGCGATTACATGGAATATTTGTGCTTTTAATAATACATTTATCATCACAGAACTATTTAAAATGTTTAAAAACATAAAATATTTTTACATTTCTTTTTAAATTACATTTTATTACAATCTGATACTTGTGTAATTATGCACGCCATTTTTTTATTATATTAATTGAGAGTTAACATGGAATATTCAAATATTATATTTTTAAAATTAATTGTCACATTGCAAAACGGGGTTAAAACAAGTAATTTTATTTAAAAATATATGATACTTGTGTAATTATTATGCATGGCATTTTTATTAAATTATTTATTTATTCATTTTTTTATATTAACTGAGATTGCATGGAGATTTGTGCTTTTAAAAATTAATTTGTCACATCATATAAGTATCTAAAATGAACCAGTGAAGATAAAAACATTAAAAAAAGTAATTTTATTAAAAGTATCATTTTATGTTAAAAAAATCTGATATTTGTATAATTATTATGCATGCAATTTTAATGATATTATAATTTATTTTATTTTTTATTTTTTTTAAATCTACAAACTGAGAGATTTCATGAAATATTTGTGCTTTTAAAAATTAAATTATTAAATTTAATTTCAAAGGAATTTACATAACAACTACCCCAGTAATATAGTAAAAGCAGTTTTAAAAATTTACATTAAGCTCTCATTGTTTATTAGTATTATTCTGTAGTAAATAATGTAAATACCAGAGCTGTCACTTGAATTCACACAACTATTTTTTAAATAACCAGTAGCATGAATACTGTAAAATGGTGTAAATGTGTCCGGTGAGGCAGTATAATTAACCAAACGCTTCTTTCTGGTCACTCCTCTAGGAGTCTGAACGGTTGGAGATGCTGAACTCAGAGCTGAAGTCTCAGATCGAGGAGCTGAAATCCGAGCGGCAGCAGCTGATCGTGATGCTCAACCTCCACCGGCCCACCTGCATCGTCCGCACAGACAGCGTGAAAAGCCCCGAGAGCGATTAGCATGTGCTGGACCAGCGATCAGAGCAGTCTGACTGAACACCACAAACACAAACACAGAGCAACAGGAGAACAGACGCTGTCAGGACGCTTCTACAGGAAGAAGAGAAGACAAAACTGTCTGGGATTTCTTGTAAAAAAATAACAACCTGTCAGTGTCAATTTCAGCATGAAGAAAAAGGGAGGAGATTTATGTGGACATCAGACAAACCTCCCTGAGATCATCCACAAAGCTCACAGACGTTTAAAACGCGGTCATAAAGCTGCAGGTGTTGAGAAACACGTGTCGCGTGTCTCAGTTGATCTGAATGTAATGCGCGATTCCTCCAGCGGCCTGCAGATGGCGCTGTCTGATAAACTGTTGACTGACGCTGGCGTCTCCATGGACCGATTGTTTACAGTTGTTTGCATTGACGCGGTCGATTGTATATTGTACTTTGTTTACTGTATGTACATTTTTATTGTGCCATCACATGATATGGTGAATTGTATGTGTTTATCTTCAGGTGTCTGTTGAACGGCCACTTTTGTTACCAAATAATGTTTCTTTGTTACATGAAGCCACATTAAAATAAAGCCTATTTTTCAAATACAACTTGACTCATTTATTCATTCCTTCGTTTGTTCATTCATTCATTCATTCATTCATTTATTGATTTTTAATATATATATATATATATATATATATATATATATATTTAAAATATGATTTATTTATTTCATAATATTTTATAAAAAATATTAAAGATTTATTATTTCATATTAAATTTATTTAAAAATCATTTTTATGTTATTTTTAAATATTTTTAGAGATGTTTTAAAAGATTGTTTATTATAGAACTTATTTATTCACTTTATATTTCAGAATATTTATATTTACATTATTTTAAAATATTTATTTTTTAATTTTATTTTAAAAGATTATTATATTCATATATTATATTATTTTAATTATGTTTATATTATTTTATTTATTCTTCATTTTTATATTTCAGAATATTTATTTATATTTATTTATATTATTTGAACATGTTTATTTTTCCAATATTACTTTAAAAGACTATTATTTATTATTTATAGATCATTATTTTATATTATTTTTATTATTACTTTTATTATATTCATATATTATTTCTTTTTATGTTTTCATTTTTATATTATTTAAAAATATTTACTTTTAAATATTACTTTAAAAGATTGTTATTATTTTATATGAATATTATTTAAATTATTTTTGTATATATATATATATTCATTTTAAAAGATTATTTATTATTTTATATATATATATATATATATATATATATATATATATATAAATTATTTATTTGTTTACTTATTTACTTTTTAAAAATAATTTTCAAATATCATTCATTTATCCATTAGGCTCAAGCATCCCATGACCCTATAGAGCATATGAGGTTTGGAGAATGGATTGATGGATGGATTTTATATTATTTTGATTATTTACCCTTTTTTACATTACAATGTAAAACATATAAAACTTTCATCACTCTTAGATAACTTACTTTCTTTTTTTTCCACTAAACTTTGTTTGTGGAAATTAGATGTTGTCACAGAGAAATTAACTTGACAAAACCAGGTGATTTCCATTGAGGTTTCCATTGACTTACAGTTGTTTTCCATTGATCCTGTTGTTTTCTCCTTTCAGAATTTTCTCAGCTTAATACAGGTTTCCACTATCATACCTAGTACAATAACACCAAAATACATCTGGACACTTAACACACAAACATTTGACAATATATATATATATATAACATATTTGGATTGTGTCCAAGTCTTCATTCTGAATGGCAGCTCTATCGGTTCATCATTTGTGAAAGGTTTGGCTTGAAAAGTTGAACGTAATGACATCCATGCGTTTGCACGAGTCGATTAGTTTGCGTTTTGTAATTTATAATGAAAACAGCTGAAAGCCGGCTTGAGTGGGTTGCTTGTTGTTTGTTCATTTTCTGTCTTTAGTGCTTTTTGTCACGTCAGAATTGGGTTGATCAGCTTTCTTGAGGTCTGGCTTCAGACTTTCTCGCTCTGAAAGCTGCTTTGATCAAATGTCTGACCTTCTGCTCAGCAGTTCCAGCCTTTTAAAAATGCGTCTTTTTGGCAGAACATGTTTCTCACGTGGGCGGTTGTCAGAATCTGCTCCTCACCCTGTTTCTCCAAGCGCTTGAAGGAAAAAAATGTTTGGTTGGGTGCCACTGAGTCCTACCTCAAGAACTGTGTGATTTGAACAGGCAGATCTGAACACAAACAGCTCCAAATCACTCATGAGAAGCGACCGCAGTGACCTAAAAACAGCACTTCTTATAGCTGAGATCAGAAATCCAGCTAATCTTATTTAACTCTCCAGAGTCTTTCACATTTTCAGCATTTACATATTTCAGCATATCTCGGTATTTCAGTAGGTTATTCAGTTCTTCAGTAATGTATTCTGTATGATTCTTATTCTTATTTTATTTATTTATTTTATTTTTTTTCAATTTTTCATAGCTTCTCTATTTATTTATTTCAGGTTTTCAGTATTCCATTTTTTATTTTATCTTTCATTGCTTCAGTTGGTTATTCAGCTTTTTATTCAATTTCTTTCTAATTAGATATTTTTAAAATCAGGTTATTCAGTTATTAATTTTTTCATATTTTCTTAATTATTATATTTTAGCATGACAGTACTTGAATATTCCATTTTTTATTTTTCATTTTCATTATTTCAGAAGATTATTCCTTAATTCAATATTTTAGTATGTTAATATATTTGTATTTAGTATTTCAGTTTTCTTATATTTCAGAGTTTTCTTATTTGTTTGTTTTGTCATTGTTTCAAAATTTCAGCTTTTTGCATGTTACTGTTTTTTGTATATTTATTGTTTTGTTATTCAGTAATTTAATATTTAGTATTTTTAGTTTTTATATTTCAGTTTTTTTAAGATTTCACAATTTCCTCTTTTTTATTTATTTGCTTGTTTATTAATTTATTTTTCAGTATTTTAGAATCAGAATCAGAATGAGCTTTATTGGTCAAGTATGTTTACACATACGAGGAATTTGTTGTAGTGACAGAAGCTCTACAGTGCAACAGAAAGACAGCAACAGGACAGGACACAGATAATAAAAGAATAATATACAAATATCCAAACAGGCAATGTACAAAACAGCAAAAACACAATATATAATATAGACAATTATGTATGTACAGGTCAAGTATGTGCAGATTTGA